>LBNU01007130.1:32492-54942 GCA_014162995.1 Artemisia annua
TATAAGTTATTAATATATAAAAATCCATAGAGGATTAAACGTTCTTAGTATTCATTGTTTATGTTTGTATTTGTTTTCCGCATTAGAATACAAGCTTTGGAGATTCTCTATTAGAGTGTTTGTGATTACATAGACACTGCTAACGATCAACGTGAGCTACAAGATCTATCAAGGTTACATAGATTCAACACGAGATTTGCTTCATAATAAATGGTAAATAGATATAGATATCATTTTATATATCGTAGTAAATATAAATAGTAAATAGAATCTTTTATATAATAAAAGAATTACATCATTTCGGAGTTTTTTTTTGACAAAACAATCTTAGTGAAAGAAAAATTGGACCAATAGGAATGCTTGATTTCGACACATAGGCAAAATCGAGCAATATGATTGGCCAATAAAAAGTCAAGATTGAATTGATTTTGGTCAAACTTTAATAAATTTGATGGAAAATTTGATTGACAAAAAAACATATAAAAATATAGGTGTCAAATTTATGAAAATAAAAACTTAAAAAAAGATGAGGTAATTAATAAAACATTAGTGGTTGAATTTTAAATATATTATAAGGAGTTAAGTGTAAAATTATAAATCTCAATGTTTTTTAGTAACTTTATATAATAAACAAATAACCCCTTACACTTTATACCCCCTGCACTTTAAAATATGAATTTTGTTTACAATTACATGAATAATAGTACTGGTTTAAAACTTTCATCCATTAAACTTACAAAATTTTATAAATGTACGAATTAGTTTTAATATACGTTAAAACTTTTAAAATAAATATTAGTTTTAAACTTTCATCTATTAAAATATATTTTTACTATGTACGTTAAATATAAATAAGATTCATGTTATTCTATTTAAAAGTTTAATCTATACGTACACGGATTTGAATATTAAATACAGTTAAATCATTATTAACGGTAATAAAAATATCAAATGCTAAGTACGAGTTACTGTGATATGAAAATAAATATACACGATTGTACTTATAACGACTCATGTAATTATTATTTAAAGTTTATATACAGATATCCGGAAATTTTTTTAAAAAAAACTTCATCAACGCTCATTATGTGCTACTAAACTCGCACATTTTGTACAACATGGTATCAATAGTTAAAGTTAAACAACAACATCAACCTCAACATTAACATCTATGTCAGCTAAACAAAGTTAAATATTTCATCTAATAAAATTTTTACAAAATATTTTTACTATGTACGTTAAATATAAATAAGAACTCATGTTATCCTATTTAAAAGTTTAATCTATACGTACACGGGTTTGAATATTAAATACAGTTAAATCATTATTAATGGTAATAAAAATATCAAATGGTAAGTACGAGTTACTGTGATATGAAAATAAATATACGCGATTGTACTTATAACGACTCATGTAATTATTATTTAAAGTTTATATACGGATATCCGGAAAAACATTTTTAAAAAACTTTACGGAGTATATTTTAACTTCATCAACGCTCATTATGTGCTACTAAACTCGCACATTTTGTACAACATGATATCAATAGTTAAAGTTAAACAACAACATCAACCTCAACATTAACATCTATGTCAGCTAAACAAAGTTAAATATTTCATCTAATAAAATTTTTACAAAATATTTTTACTATTTACGTTAAATATAAATAAGAACTCATGTTATCCTATTTAAAAGTTTAATCTATACGTACACGGGTTTGAATATTAAATACAGTTAAATCATTATTAATGGTAATAAAAATATCAAATGGTAAGTACGAGTTACTGTGATATGAAAATAAATATACGCGATTGTACTTATAACGACTCATGTAATTATTATTTAAAGTTTCTATACAGATATCCGAAAAAACATTTTTAAAAAACTTCATCAATGCTCATTATGTGCTACTAAACTCGCACATTTTGTATAACATGATATCAATAGTTAAAGTTAAACAACAACATCAACCTCAACATTAACATCTATGTCAGCTAAACAAAGTCAAATATTTCATCTAATAAAATTTTTACAAAATATTAATTGATATTAATACATAATGAAAAGCTCATGCATACTTATTAGTTGTACTTATATCATAATTTTCATGGGTAAATTCTTATATATCCATATAATAAACAAAAATTTTACTTATGTGTAAAGTGTAAACATATGTGATCAAAGAACCTTTGGCCAAATCACATTATAATGAGATATGCTCAAGAATCCAATACAAGGTTGATGCCACAGTATATTTACAATTTCTGCTAACTATTTTCTTACTTTCGCACATGTTGATGCTCTAACTTTTTAAAATATAAATAAGATTTTCTGTTTTTAAACGATAATAATATATAATTAAATTTTTCTGAAAAAACCCCGTGCACTTATAACTAGTAACATGCTATTGTTTTCATTGGATGCCTTGAATGGTTATATTTATTAATGTTAATCTTGCTTTATGGTCTTTTTATTTTAATTTGATATCGTAGTCTTTTGAGTCCATTTAGCCTTCCAACAAAAGAAAAGACCCTTTAGCCTATCTGTTTTCAATCGCTTCTAGTTTTCTTTCTTTGATAGAAAATGTCTCACCTCACTGATTTTGAACACCTCAAAATTCAACTGAAAGATATAATTTTGGCCACCAATGATTTTACTGATGAGGCGATTGGAGTTGGTGGGTTTGGAAGGGTTTACAAGGGAGAACTTTCACTCCCACCGGATGGGAGAAAAGCTATTGTCGCTATTAAGCGCTTAGATCGAAAATTTGGGCAAGGAGATACCGAGTTTTGGAAGGAGATAATGATGCTTTCTCAGTACAAACATGAGAATCTTATCTCTCTCTTAGGCTTTTGCAATGAGAATTCCGAAAGAATTTTAGTTTATGAGTACGCAGCTCATGGAAGCCTTGATCACCATCTAGGTAAATCTAATCTAACATGGGCCCAATTTCTCAGGATATGTCATGGGGCTGCTTGTGGACTAAGCTACCTACATGATCCCAACGGGAAGGAGCAAAGGGTTCTTCATCGAGATGTTAAGAGCTCAAACATCCTACTTGATGAAGATTTTACTGCTAAAATCTCCGATTTCGGGCTATCCAAAATTGGCCCAGCCAACCAACAATATACATACCTTATCTCAAATATTGCAGGTACACAAGGGTATTGTGATCCGGTGTATATGGAGACGGGTTCCCTTTCGAAAGAGTCTGATGTGTACTCTTTTGGAGTGGTGCTCTTTGAAGTAATTTGTGGGAGGCAATGCGTTGAATGGGTTGAAAATGAGCTAAAGATTTATGTGCGTCACTGGAAAAGATGTTATGAAGAGAATAGGATACATAATATCGTCTCAAATAATCTAAAAATAGAATTGGAGACGGATATAGATTCTCTTAAAACATTTACAAGTATTGCACATCGATGTTTGCATAGAGAACATAAAGAAAGACCAACGATGGCGGAGATCATCAACGAGCTTTTGATGGCAATTGAATATCATGTAAGTAGTATTTATTTTTATTTTTTAATTTTTCTGAACAATAGATAGTTAAGTTTGAATTTTTGATAGAAAGATTGGTGGGTTGGTTTACAATATAATTATATTTATAGGAGTTAATGTCTAAAGATGTTAATGAGAGAGCTGAGTATAAAGAATTAATCAGCATTGCAAAACACAACATAACTCCTATGCATGCCATACCTACTCCTATCACTGGGAAATCTAAAACTGAACTTGAGTTAATTCTCTCCAAAGGGATTTTTGTTGTGGATGCCGGTGAGCATGTAAGTTTTTTTTCCTTGTTAAATGAAATTGCTTGACCTATTTTGTTTTGCCTTCAGTTTTATATATATTGGTCCTAATTTCATTTTCAGCATTATTCTACTGCATGTGAAATTTGTTTAATGAGTTAAGTTTGTTCATTTACTGAATCAAATGTCTATTGCACAGAGGCTTGTACGAGACAAGAATGGTGAATATTGTGAATTAATTAGCGGATATCAATGTATGCCTCCAAGAGAAAGAGGATTTAGACAATATCGCATCCCCACTAACTTATTCTGGAAGTCAGTTTCAGCTATAACTGTTTTAATTTCTTAGTATCCGAATATTGGCATTACCATATGATTTTATTTTTTTTGGTTACATGTTTGAAAATTTTAATATAAAAAACAACTTTGACTTTGAAAAATTGTCTTTCTCTAGTGCATGATAGATAGCGAAATTACATGTCATTATGATTTGTGCAGTGGTAAAGGTTTTCCTCTTATCTCGATGAGCTCCCCCAACGACTTAGTAGCAAACCCTCGGTTCTTATCAGCAAATGTCACATACAGCATCAACCTTCTCTACAAACATTTCAACAGTGAGAAAGGGGAACATGTACCCCTGAAATACAAATTGCAAGAAGAGACAAAATATTGGACATCATGTGTAGCACAGAGGAGAGATGGTTGGCTAGTAACGGAATTATACCAATTTACTAGCTACCAAAAAGAACATGATTTTAGCTTTGAAATAGTGGGCCGGTTACATCCTGATCATTTTCATGTTCACGGTGATTATAAAAAGTGTGATTTATTTCTTCTAGGCATTGAATTCTTACCTGTGGAGCATGTAAGTTCAAAATTATACCAATGCGGTGATTATAAAATATGCATCTTTTTCAATCCGGCTAAATTGAAATTAGTACCGCAACAATAATCAACTGTATGTATCCCAATGTTGGTTTTTGTTTTATAGGAAAAAGATGAAAATAAGGTGGATATGAAACCAGACATGGATTTGGACACCGACTGGGAGAAAATATTGTCAAGTGATTATGCTGAAATAATCAAGTGGTCAAAATATAATTTGCAGTGGTCAAGTTACAAGGAACTCTACTCTCTTCTTCATGAAGGATTCCTCATCAAAACAGATGTTGAAAAGGTAACTTCCTACTCAAATTAAGGTTAGACCAGGGCCGTCCCATGAATTTATGAAATTTTTGAGGGCACTGGACGAAATCACATGATGTGGCCTTTCGGGAAGGAATGTTATATAAGATATAATGCAATTAGTTATCTAAATGTTCTAACATATTACTCATCGAAATATTTTCACATCTAATTAAATACTTTTTTCTTCGTGAAAAATATATGTACACATGCATATAATTATTAACGGGACAAATTTTGTGGCCCTTAAAAATTTTAGGGCCCTAAACGGTCGCTCACCTTGCGCACCCTCAAAGACGGCCCTGGGTTAGACTATAACATTATCACTAAGCCTAGCTAATAGCGCTTAATTGCTTCAAAAGGGGCCATTTACTTGTACTAAAATGTTAATTAATAGGGCGTGATATGTAGCTATATATGTGCATGTGCATTCCCTTGTTTAATATATTACTAGAGAGTAGAGATCAAAGAAAGTACTTCCTTAAAATCTCAACTAACAATATGTTTTATTTGTGAACAGTGGTTTTCTGTTTCAAAAAATATGAAGAAGCGTCATATGCTACCGGCAAAAGCAGTTTTGCAGAAAGGATCAATATGGAATTTTTTGCGTGGAGTGAAACAATGGATTTGGAGATCTCTGCCAGAATCAAGGTTATATTTCTTTCTCCTCGGTTCAGACAGACACTATTGAGTTACTACTTAGTAAATGTGCATTTTTATTATTGTTAGTAACACATAACTTGGTGACTTACATTATTACATATATAAGTATGGAAAATGATTGGGAGAAGTGGGTCCCCCGGTGTCTCCAATAACATGGCAATAAATTATTGGTTTGTGAAGAAATGGGTATAAATATATATAAGTATATATCTACCTCATTTATTATTATTATTTTTAGGATCATATCAAGCATGCCATATATCTTTTACATAGTATGTTTTCCTGTGAATTTGCAGGTTTAAATTGGTGGCTGAGTGTGTTAAGGTGAAAAGTTTTACCATTCGATCTGAAATCGAATCCCAATTATTGTCGCTTGAAACAACATATGCATGTTACCTTGTGTACAAGCTATCTAGAAATGACTCCATGGTTGATGGTTTGGTACAAATAGATGATGAAAACCGTGTGGGTGATGAGCAGCCTTCTGACAAGATGCAACTTGTAGATTTACTTACTCCTACCGATATCCCGGTTATTAGACAAGTTGGCGAGTCAGATGACATCCCATTGAGGCCTCGCAAAATAAAAGGCCATCCAAAACTGAGGAAAGATGGTTGGTTGGAAATTCAAATATGGGACTTCAGAACTGGTGCCAGCCATGAATCTATTTCGATGAATTGTCGCGTGAAGAGTTATGATAATTGGGATTTTACAGGTCTTCTTGTACAAGGCATTGAGTTTAGGCCCGCTAAGGTTTCTTTCTTTGCGCGGACTTAAGGATCTCTTACCATTGTTGCTGATCCAATTTTGGTACATGCTAAATTTGTGGTTTCAGAATCTAGAATTTGGAATAAATGTAACACGGTTTTAGTATATTTGTTCCGTGAAAATATCAGACGTTATAAAATTGGGTTAATAGACAAAAATGTTACTAAAGTTTGTCAAAAAGTGCGATTTGGTTACTACAGTTTTTTTGGTTACAAAGAGGTTACTCAACTTTGGTCACCGGTTATATAAGTGACTCTGTATGTTTTAACCTTCTAATACATTTTTTTTTCCGTTAGTTTCAAAAATGGTCCCTCAAACTAACTGTCGTTAGTTTTTTCCGTTAGCTAACGGCCGTTTGCAACAAACATTTGCAGTGTTAGTCCTTTATCCTAACGACCGTTTATACTTAACTCAAAATTTGGTTTTCATACATTTTTGTCCGTTTTTCTTACGTTTGTTTACCCTTTTTTTTACGGCTTTTCCGTTTTCATACGTTTTTATACGTTTTCGTTCGTTTTTATACGTTTTCGCCCATCTTCTTACACTTTCATCCGTTTTCTTACGTTTTGTCTGTTTTTTTTCCGTTTTCATACGTTTTTGTCCGTTTTTCTTATGTTTTTTTCCTTTTGTCTTACGTTTTTTCGCTTTTATATGTTTTTGTCCGTTTTTATACCTTTTCGCCCAGTTTATTACGTTTTCGTATGTTTTTCTTACGTTTTTATCTGCTTTTCTTACTTTTTTTCGTTTTCAGACATTTTTTCTGTTTTTCTTACATTTTTCTGTTTTCATACGCTTTTGTTTGTTTTTACACGTTTTCACACATTTTTATACACTTTTTATACACGTTTTTATACAAATTTTTACATACGTATAAAACATAACAAGTATAAAACATACAAACGTATAAAACATACAAAGGTGTAGAAAAACGTAAAACTAGTGTGAAAACGTAAAAAGACGTATGAAACGTACACAAGCGTATAAATGCGCTCACAAAGGTAATAAAAAAATTATGAAAACCTATGAAAACGTATGAAAATATACGAAAAATAGATGAAAACGTACAAAAACGTACGAAACTGGAGAAAAACGTACGACAAGAGAGAAAAACGTACATAAACGTAAAACAATGTAAAGAAAGTACGACAAGATTAAACGTTTTTTTGGAGTAATATATTTTACCGGGTGGATTACCCTTTACCCAAAAAAAAAGTACGACAAGAGAGAAAAACATACATAAACGTATAAAAACGGATAGAAATGTACGAAAATATACAAAGANCATAGTAACTTTTTGTTAAGGTTCAGTAACCTATTTAATAAACCCGTAAACTATAGTAACTTCCTTATAACATTTTAAACCATGGTGCTGACGTGGACCAGGGGAACCGGTAATCAGCCGGTTGCCCACCTTCGCAGTAACATTTATGTAGCATTTTTAATCTTTGAGTAACCCAAATGACAAACCCGTTTACTTAAGTTACCTCTTTGTAACTAAAAAAACAATAGTAACCAAATCGCACTTTTTGGTAAACTTTAGTAACTTTTGTGTCTAATAACCCTTATAAAATTTCATGAATAAAGTTTAAGGCTGCAATACAACACTAGTCAAACACCAAAATTGCACAGTCAATATCCCCAAATCTGCCATACATTGTAACTAACGCATTCTTTACATGAAAACCATCATCTACCCAAGATTTTTGATCAAACCCATGAACCAGGTTTCCACAAGCTATTATGGCGTTAACTTGTGTAAAAAAGTTTGTGTTATGCATGCTGTTCTGGTATCATAAACTTGAAAGTTTCTGAAAAGTATCTGTTCTGTGTGCAACCAATGATCATAACAAGCGGTGTCAATGACCTCTGAAAATATATACGTCACTACCTTTAATCACTTTTTATGGTCCATTTCTTGCAATTGATACAGCCAAGATAGCATCATGGAGATTAACAGAAAATCATTTTACCATGGTGAAAAATCCATTTTACCCAAAAAAAATTAACAGAAAATCTCAACACGACAAAATAACACATGTTCCCAGCATTTTTCATTTCAGCCAATACATGTTAGAAAAGCATCATAAATCATATTTGTCAGTTTGTGTATGCGCATGCGTCTTTTTCTTATCTGAAATATAAGTGTTGTCCCATAATTCTATACTGATCACGTACTCTAGAGAGTGACTGGGTGTGTGAACATTTCTAATAATATGTTTAATGATGTTAGTGGTATCGAAATATTGATCAAGGAAGAGACGCAATCCTCGTATTATAGTCATTGTTTTGCACATCAACTTAAGCTAACACTTGTTGCTGTTTCCTCAGAAAACAACGAAGGTATTAAATGTGGTCGGTTTTTCTTGGAAGGAAAGTGAAATATCAAGTGAAACTTGTTTTCAAAAGGTTGCACAAGTGTTTGAGGATGCTGAAGTTGAAATTGGAAAAGGTTTTGAGTCAAAAAGTTGGTAGTGCATCTTACTATATAAGTCGATTTTGAATATCATTGACTCTTATGATGTGATACAAGAAATGCTTGCTACTGCGGATGATGTCTCTTCAAGGTTGGTTGGGCGGTTTGATTTCAGTTTTGTTTGTGAGGGAATCGAGTCTTTTGGGTTTTGGCACATTTAATGAAAATGATATTGGGGATTTCAAGCGAATTAATCTCTGCATTACAGAAAAAAGACCAAGATATTGTGAACACCATGTCACTTGTGAAGTTGGCCATGGAACAATTGCAAATTTTAAAAAGAAACGGATCAATGGGATCTGTATTAACCTCAGTCGTTTCCTTTAGTGAGAAAAACAACATTAATGTTCCAAAGATGGAAGGCGTGCTTGTCCCAAAACAAAGTAGAAGAGGCAAAATAAACAATGCAACCCTCCATCACTTTCAAGTTGAAGTATTTTAATTTCTGCAATCATCGATCTACAAGTTCGAGAACTTAATGAACCATTTGATGAAACAAATACAGAGTTACTCGATTGTATGGGTAGTTTGAGTCCTATTGATGACTTATCTTCTTTTGTTAAGGAAAAGCTGTTCAAACTCACAAAATTTTATCCTAACGAGTTTACAAGTTTTGACACTACAAAAAAAATTGTCCTTAGTGACACAATGAAAAGTGTCACTAAAAGTAGAAAAAATGTCGCGAAAAGTATATAAATGTCGACCAAAGTTAGAAGAAGACATCACTCGATTTTTTGGGTATTTTTCCTGCACTTAAAAATGTGCAAGTAAAAATTAAGTCGGTAAAAGTATAATTATAATGACACAAAAAAATAAAAAATGTAAGGATATTTTATTTTATTTTATGACACATAATTTTCATAAAAGTATTATTGTATCTTAAAATTTTGATCTTTTACTCACACTTTTTAAAAATTGTCATTAAAAAGTTAGATTTAATAACACTTTTTGTGTTATTAGAACAACCGTCACTGAAAGTCAATTTTCTTGTAGTAAGAGTTGCTTTATCTCAGTGATCAACTCGACAACTACATTTATGATATGGAAAAATATAAATGATTTAAGGGTTTGAAGGATATAAAAGAGCTTTATAAGAAGCTCGTGGAGGCCGGTGAAAAAGCTTGAAATGTTTAATTACGTCTATCTACTTATCAAGTTGGTCTTGATCCTTCCCGTTGTGACTGCTACTGTTGAAAGAGGTTTTTCGAGAATGGAGTTTGTCGAAAAGGAACTATAGAATAATAAAGCTAATTAAATGTTAAATGATGGTTTGGTTACTTATATAGCGAGAGACGTGTTCTTCAAGGTTAGCAACGATGATATTATAAGTAAATTTCAAGCTATGAAGACTCGTAAATAGTGATTGTAAGTCTGGTTTGAGTACTTAATTATTTTGAACGTTTAACTGGAAGTTATGTTCTTTGTTTTAAACTATCAGTCAATGTTATGAATTGTATAACTATGTTTTTGGAGTTTAAAATTTGTTACAGTTGACCGCTTGTATGTACAAGCATGATATCACAGTTGTGTTTGATCTCTAAATATCATATTTATCATTAATATGCCAGCTAGATTAACATACTTGTGATAAAACTTGATAGCGTATAGTATTTAATTTATTTTATCCCCTCCCTTAGTTACAGATAAAACATAAGCTGCATGTCTAAGTTTTCTACTCCAATAAAGAGTAAACAAGGGTATATTAGTTTATTGACCGTTTAAATTTTTTCAAAAGAACCCGTCCATATTGTAGATCTCCATGCAAGTTCATAGTTTAATCCTCGGTTCCATAAATTTGTCATGGTTTTCTTTTTTATTTTGATTCCCATGTGAAATATAGAAGGACGATGCATTTCGAATTACTTATGAGTTATGACGAAATATGAAAAATTGAAAATATTCATTAAGAGGCTTAGGTACCATCGCGTTGTAACCTAGTGCCTGAAGAATATCAAGCCTCAAAAGTCACACTCAACACTCACGAATGTAAAGAATAAACTTGCAGAAAATGTTTACTGATATTCTTACTTTTACTGAATAGAACTAAGACTATTTATAGCCTTTACAAGAAATACGTGTGACATACTAACTACCTAAAAACTAGGTAAATGAAAACTATTCTACCCTAAAGAACCGGACAAGTATGACCCACTCTCTATACGTGCATAGTCCAACATACACTTGCATGAGAAATGGTCAGACTTTGGACTAATTCAAACTAGTAAACTACTCTATTAAATAAAACATAATATAGTAAACCATAATGTATTCATGCAAGTGCAACCATGCATGCATACGTGAACCTTGACATAAACGATTAATCCAACAGTGCCAAACCACCGGCCAACATCTATGGCACCACAACCACATCCGCTCTTGGCTGTTACCCTCTGGCGCCAAGGATACCAACCCACACGGTGGGCAAAAAGTGATTTATTTTTACATAATAATCAAATAATAAATATGGAAAAATAAACTTAGCTAGCCGTGTATCTCTTTGTGCAGAATCATAGCAACATGATCTAACTTGTGACAAAATAATTAGACTGAAGTTTATAGGAAACTTGTGATGATCTAATCTAGAGAAGATATGAGAGAGATATATGGGTATGTTATGTATGTGTATATGGGGTATTTATGTATATGTATATATTTATTGTGTAGTATTGTGATTCATCATGAGAGGTTTTGGGTTCAAATCACGACAACTTCAACCTCCTAGGGCGACCATCTTAAGTGAAACAATCATTATTTTTAGTAATACTAGTCGTTTAGCTCTATAGGTTTTCAGGGTTGGTGAAACCTAAGGCTTCGGCTTGGGTTTTTTTTTTCATTTATAAAAAAAAAAAGAATCAGAGACTTTCAAAAAAAAAAAATTGATGACATATTGGTATGACGGGAGTTTTAAATTACATTATAATTCGCTATTCGCTTGTATAGAAAACCACTGCGATTACCAAATAAAAAATAAAGCCACATAAAATCGTGTGTGAACATACAATTGTTTATGGTTATTTTTGTATAATAACGTGCCAACAAACAATATTCATAAGTCAACTTGTGATCCAAAAAATTATGACTCTTAAATTAAACTCCTATAATGCAAGTGATCCAAAAAAATTATAAGTCAACTTGCAATAAGTGTCTTAATCTAAAACTTATCACATGGAACGCAGACTTTGATTATCATATATCATCATGCTGTAGTTAATGTATCACTATTTCCAACTCAGAGAGTCAGAGTTTCTTTCTCGCTGTCATTTCTACTTGTTTTCTCGATCTCTTTCATACATCATCTTTTCCATTGACAAAGATACTAGCTTCACACTTCTTTACAAGTTTCGGGCACCAGGTACCATTTTTTCACACCTTAGTCTACGAGAATCACCATATCGAGAATCATCATATTTCATATATCTTATGCACATAAAAGCCACTTCACACTATCTTGAGACCCTTTAGCCACGTCCAACCAAAAAAAAAAAAAAAAAAAAAAAAAAAAAAAAAAAAAAAAAAAAAAAAAAAAAAAAAAAAAACCTTAGCGCTATGATTGTTTACATCGCTTAGTTTTCTTTCTTATAGTCTTACGATAGAAAACAGTGTCTCACAGTTACTGATTCAACTCCAACTGTCACTAAAAGATTAATGTTGGCCACAATGATTTTGACTGATGAGGCATTGGATGTCGGTGGTTGGAAGAGGTTTACAAGGGAGACCTTTCGCTCCCACCGGAGGGGAGAAAGGCTATTGTCGCTTTAAGCGCTTAGATCGAGCAAATTTTGGGCAGGGAGATGGCCGAGTTCTTGGAAGGGAGATAATGATGCTTCCAGTACAACATGAAAAGGGGAAAATCGTCTTATCTCGTGAGTTAGGATATGGTGCAATGGAATTGCCGAAAAAATGTTTAGTTTATGAGTACGCAGTTTGCAGTGGAAGCTTGATGTTATCTAGGTGAAAGCCCATTAACAGTGGACCCAACTTCTTAATATATGGTCGATGGGGCTGCTTGTGCTGACTCCTCCATGGATCGCCATGCGGTAGTGCCCAAAGGGTTTCTTCATCGAGATTGTAAAGCGTAACTGTGGAAGAGAAGTGTCACGCTTTTATAAATAAATCAGATTAGCATGGAACAATTAACGGGTAATAAGCAGAAAATTAAGAAATCACAGACAGCAAGGGAGTAGGAAGCAGAAGAGCAGCACACGTTATAACGTAAATACCTAAAAGGAGTAAAAGGTAGGAACGAGGCTCGTGTATAAACACGATTCCCGTTAAACAGATTCGCCGGTTGTTCCCAGGGCAACTCGCAAGAGCTGTGTCCAGCCGGACGCGGGTAGACAAACTGCCTGAAAGATCACGAAAACTTCGTGTGTTGCTGACGACAGAGAATGCGGTGCATGTCGGTTAAATGGAAGGGCGTATTTTTCTGTGCGAACTGAATGAGATTGGTTTATTTCTGTAGCCGTAAACCTATCTTGTTCAGAAGACAAATTTTCGCTAAAAAGGTAAACTGATACGCAGTAATCTGTTAAGCCAATAACACGATTTTTGTTTTGATCTAGTCTTTTATATTCTCGGCACACAAGATATTCTGCGTACAGTTGTTCAATAAGGTTTTCAATCTTTCTAAATGTTGATTACAGAATTGTGGACAAACTCAGACCTGAAACTGGCAGCAGAAAGAGTAGCGCCCCTGTAGGCGAGATTTCGGAGCCTGCATTGTGTCGCAGGTCGCACGGGCTCAGAAGCTTCGAACCCATTTTGGCCCAGAAATCCCACAATCTGCACCCCCCCCTGCGCGCGCGCACGTAGGAGTGGGAGCATAGCTCACCTAAAGGAATTTGGAAGCAAATACCAACATTTCCTTATAAACAAGCATTCACTTCTTATTTTGAGCGATGTGGGACTTTTCCATTTTTGTGTTTCACATGCCTCACTTTGAGACACGATATCTCATTCATTTCTACTCCATTTTGGACATACTTTAGCTCGTTGCGAAGCTCTCTTTAGAGGAGAACAAAACGCCCCCAAGAAACATAAATATATGTAACATATACATACATTAAATTATGTCCAAAGTTTGCAAAAACCCACTTTGCAAAACTCATTTTTCCAACACAAACATCCTACTTGATGAAGATTTTACTGCTAAAATCTCGGATTTCGGGTTATCAAAAATAGGCCCTGCCAACCAACAATATACATACCTTATATCAAATGTTGCAGGTACACAAGGGTATTGTGATCCGGTGTATATGGAGACGGGTTCACTTTCGAAAGAGTCAGATGTGTACTCTTTTGGGGTGGTCCTATTTGAAGTAATATGTGGGAGGCAATGCGTTGAATGGGGTAAAAATGAGCCAAAGATTTATGTGCGTCACTGGAAAAGATGTTATGAAGAGAATCGGATACATGATATTCTCTCAAATAATCTTAAAAAAGAATTGGAGACAGATATAGATCTGTATTCTGTTAAAACATTTGCAAGCATTGCATATCGATGTTTGCATAGAGAACGTAAAGAAAGACCAACCATGGCAGAGATCATCGAAGAGCTTTTGATAGCAATTGAACATCATGTAAGTAGTACAATATTTATTTATATTTTTTATTTGTCTGAACTATAGATAATTAAGTTTGAGCTTTCGAAATAAAGATTGGTTACAATATAATTATATTTATAGGAGTTAATGTCTAAAGATGTTGATGAGAGAGCTGAATATATAGAATTAATCAGCATTGCAAAACAGAACATAACTCCTAAATCTGGCATATCTACTCCCATCACTGGGAAATCTAAAACTGAACTTGAGTTGGTTCTCTCCAAAGGGATTTTTGTTGTGGATGCCGGTGAACATGTAAGTTTTTTTTTCCTTGTTATATGCAATTGCTTGACCTATTTTGTTTCATCTTCAATTATATATATTGTTTCTAATTACTTTTTCAGCATTAATTGTAGGGCAAATAACATAAAAAAGTATCATACTTGTCCTAAAATACACTTTTGGGTATCGAACAAATTTTTTTCCTCATATGCGTACTGAACTTTCATTTTTTGGCCTCTTTGAGGCACTTTGTGACGTTTTTGCCCCTCAAATTATTAAAAATTCAGTGGCAAAAATGTCACAAAGTGTCTCAAAGAGGTCAAAAATGAAAATTTAGTACCTAAATGAGGAAAAAAATTTGTTCGATACCCATAAGTAACTTTCTTGGCAAGTATAGTGCTTTAATATGGTATTTGCCCTTAATTGTACTCTAATTATGTTTAACGAGCTAAGTTGGTTCATTTACTAAATCAAATATCTATTGCATAGAGGCTTGTACGAGACAAGAATGGTGAATATTGTGAACTAATAAGCGGATATAACTGTGTGCCTCCGGAACCTAGAGGTCATCTACTACAATTTTACATTAACACGGGACTATTTTACGAGTAAGTTTCAGTTATAACTGATTTTCTTAGTATACGAATAGTGTCATTGCCATAAGATATTTATTTTTGCTTACATGTGTTAGAATTTGATTATAAAACCCTGTTAACTTTAACTTTGAAAAAGCAGTTAATTTTTAAACTGATCTTCTAATAAATAAAGTATATTCGTTGGTGGATGTTAGATAGCAAAATTACATTTTTTTTGTGATTTGTGCAGTGGTAAAGGTTTTCCTCTTATCTCGATGAGCTCTCCCAATGACTTAGTAGCAAACCCTCGGTTCTTATCAACAAATATCACATACAACATCAACCTTATCTACAAATATTACAACAGTGATAAAGGGGAACATGTACCCCTGAAATACAAATTGCAAGAAGAAACGAAATACTGGACATCATGTGTAGCACGGAGGAGAGGTGAATGGCTAGTAACAGAACTATACCAATTTACTAGCTACCAAAAAGAACATGATTTTAGCTTTGAAATCGTGGGCCGGTTACATCCTGATCATTTTCACGTTCATGGTGATGATAAAAAGTGTGATTTATTTCTTGTAGGCATTGAATTCTTACCCGTGGAGCATGTAAGTTCAAAATATATATTTATGTGTTTGTTCATTAGCTTGCATCTTTTTCAATCCGGTTAAATTGAAATTAGTACTGCAACAAAAATCAACTACATGTATCTCAATGTTGGTTTTTGTTTTATAGGAAAAAGATGAAAATAAGGTGGATATGAAACCATACATGGATTTGGACAGTGATTGGGAAAAAATATTGCCAAGTGATTATGCTGAAATAATCAAGTGGTCAAAATATAATTTGCAGTGGTCAACTTACAAGGAACTCTACTCTCTTCTTCATGAAGGATTCCTCATCAAAACAGATGTTGAAAAGGTAACTTCCTACTCAAATTATGGTTAATAGGGCGTGATATGTGGCTATATATGTGCATGTGCATTCTCTTGTTTAATATATTACTAGAGACCAAACAAAGTACTTCCTTGACATCTCAACTAACAATGCGTTTTATTTATGAACAGTGGTTTTCTGTTTCAAAGAATATGAAGAAGCGTCATATGCTACCGGCAGTAGTAGTTTTGCAAAAAGGATCAATATGGAATTTTTTGCTTGGAATGAAACACTGGATATGGAAATCTCTGCCGGAATCAAGGTTATATTTCTTTCTTCTCGGTTCAGACAGGCACTATTGAGCTACTAAAATGTACTACATTTTTATTATTTGTTAGTAACACATAACTTGGTGACTTACGTGTGTGTGTATACTAGTTTTAATACCCGTGTACGCACGGGGTTTTCTCAGAAAAATTTAATTATTTAGTATTATTGTTTAAAAATAGAAAATCTTATCTATATATTTTAAAAAGTTAGAGTATCAATATATGCGAAAGTAAGCTGAAATTGTAAATATAACCGTGGCATCGACCTTGTATTTGATTATTGAGCGTGTCTCCTTATAATGTTATTGGGCCTAAGTTTCTTTGATCACATGGGTTTACACATAAATCAAATTTATTTTAAATTTTTTGTTTATTATATGGATATATAAGAATTTACCCGTGAAAATTATGATATAAGTACAACTAATAAGTATGCATGAGTTCATTATGTATTAATATCAATTAATGTTTTGTAAAAATTTTATTGGATGAAAGATTTAACTTTGTTTAGATGTTAATGTTGAGGTTGATGTTTTTGTTTAACTTTAACTATTGATATCATGTTGTACAAAATATGCGAGTTTAGTAGCACATAATTAGCGTTGATGGAGTTAAAATATACTCCATAAAGTTTTTTAAAAATGTTTTTCCGAATATCCGTGTATAAATTTTAAATAATAATTACATGAGTCGTTATAAGTACAACGCGTATATTTATTTTCATATCACAGTAACTCGTACTTACCATTTGATATTTATATTACCGTTAATAATAATTTAACTGTATTTAATATTCAAACCCGTGTACGTATAAATTAAACTTTTAAATAGGATAACATAAGTTCTTATTTATATTTAACGTACATAGTAAAAAGATATTTTAATAGATTAAAGTTTAAAACTAATATTTATTTTAAAAGTATTTAGTGTATATTAAAATTAATTTGTACATTTATAAAATTTTGTAAGTTTAATGGATGGAAGTGTCAAACAATACTAATACTCATGTAATTGTAAACAAAGTTCATATTATAAAGTGTAAGGAGTTATTTGTTTATTATCTAAAGTTATCAAAAAACATGAAGATTTATAATTTTACACTTAATTTCATATAATATATTTAAAATTCAACCACTAATGATTTATTAATTACCTTCTCTTTTTTTAAGTTTTTATTTTCATAAATTTGACACCTATATTTTTATGTGTTTTTTTCCTAAATCAAATTTTCTACCAAATTTATTAAAGTTTGACCAAAATCAATTCAATTTTGACTTTTTATTGGCCAATCATATTGCTTGATTTCGCCTATGTTTCAAAATCGAGCATTCCTATTGGTCCAATTTTTTTCGACTAAGATCATTTTGTCAAAAAAACTCTGAAATGATGTAATTCTTTTATTATATAAAAGATATGTGTGTGTGTGCGCGCGCGCACGCCTCGTTTTTTTTTTATTATTGTTAGGGATCATATCAAGCATGCCACATATCTTTTACAAAGTATGTTTTCGTGTTAATTTGCAGGTTTAAATTGGTGGCTGAGTGTGATAAGGTGAAAAGTTTTACCATTCAATGTGAAATTGAATCCCAGTTACTGTCACTTGAAACAACATATGCATGTTACCTTGTGTATAAGCTACCTAGAAATGACTCCATGGTTGATGGTTTGGTACAAATAGATGATGAAAACCGTGTGGGTGATGAACAGCCTTCTGACAAGATACAACTTGTAGATTTACTTTCTCCTACTGATATCCCGGTTATTAGACGACAAGTTGGCGAGTCCCGTGACATCCCATTGAGGCCTCGCAAAATAAAAGGCCATCCAAAACTGAGGAAAGATGGTTGGTTGGAAATTCAAATTTGGGACTTCAAAACTGGTGTCAGCCATGAATCTATTTCGATGAATTGTCGCGTTAAGAGTTATGATAAGTGGAATTTTACAGGTCTTCTTGTACAAGGCATTGAGTTTAGGCCCGCTAAAGTTTTCTTTGCGCAGCCTTAAGGATCTCTTACCGTTGTTACTTATTGATCCAGTTTTGGTACATGCTGAATTTGTGGTCTCAGATTTTTATGGTTTGGAATAAATGTAACTCGGTTTTAGCTTCTTTGTGCCATACAACACAAGTCAAACACCAACATTGCACAGTCAATATCCCAAAATCTGCCATACATTGTAACTAACGCATTCTTTGCATGAAAATCATCATCCACCAAAGATTTTTGATCAAACCCACGAACCAGGATTCCACAAGCTATTAAGGCGTTAACTTGTGTAAAAATGTTTGTGTTCTGCATGCTGTTCTGGTCTCATGAACTTGAAAGTTTCTGAAAAGTATCTGTTTTGTGTGCAACCAACGATCACAACAAGCGGTGTCAATGACCCCTGAAAATTTACATGTCAATTTAATCTCTATTTATGGTTCATTTCTTCAATTGATACAGCCAAGNATGCTGTTCTGGTCTCATGAACTTGAAAGTTTCTGAAAAGTATCTGTTTTGTGTGCAACCAACGATCACAACAAGCGGTGTCAATGACCCCTGAAAATTTACATGTCAATTTAATCTCTATTTATGGTTCATTTCTTCAATTGATACAGCCAAGATAGCATCATGGAGATTAACAGAAAATCTCAACACGAAAGAAATAACACAAGTTTCCAGCATTTTTCATTTCAGTCTATGTATGTTAGAAAAGCATCATAAAGGATAATCATATTTGTCAATTTGTGTATGCTGACATGCGTCTTTTTCTTATCAGAAATATAAGAACAGCAATTTTATAGTTATGTGGTAAATATTTTCAAGAATATATTTAGTTTGTTTCACTACCCAATTTATCATGACCCATTTTACTAGTTAGCCCAAAATTTACCAAAGGCATGATACGAGTTCAAACAGTCAATGCAAGTCAAGATCACGCGAGAGTCATATGGGACGAGTTACATTTTTACCAGTTTTTGGCGGGAAAGTCAGTTGGTTAAATACCCAACTAACTCGTCCCTTTCATTATCATGTAAACTTTACAATTTTCTTCTCTATCTTCTCTTTGTAACTCAACAATCATTCATCTATCAATAAATTACGTACCATTGTGATTCAATTCTTATCTTCTTGAATTCCGAGTTGTTTTGTGAATCAAACTTCATTTGTTAAGTGATTTCTAGTGTAGTATTCGACAACCTACAACCCCTGGTTTACTAGAGTGGATAACTCGACCAAGAAGTCGACACACTTGCAGCTTATATCGACAGAAAGTAAAGAATGATGCACAAGTAAGTTACCCTAATCGACTTTAGATTAGTATTGAAAGAATGCGTACATGACTCGTCCCCCCCTCACCTCCTTTTATAGAGATGAGGGGGAGGGTAAACCGACTTTGTAAGTCGGCTGTAAACAGGACACGGGTTGGGCTTGGGACACAAGCCAACCAAACCGACTCCTACTTGACTAAGAATAAAAACAGACACTTAACACCCTAGACGTTGATATAGGCTAAACAAAGACTAAATCTAACAATTTCCACCTTAGGCTTTATATTAGCCTATACCGACACTCAACAACTCCAAACAGTGTTGTAACTTCCGTCCAGGTACCACCTTCGTCAAGGCATCCGCAGCATTGTGTTCAGTACCCACCTTCAGAACTTCGACCGTCTTTGCTTCCAAGACATCTCTGATAAAGTGATAACGCACATTGATGTGCTTAGTCCTTTCATGAAAAGCATGATTCCGCGATAAGTGAATCGCGCCCTGATTATCACAATTAACTGCGACAGTGTTAAGCTCCACGCCCAACTCTTCCAAGAGTCCCCTTAGCCAAATAGCTTCCTTCACAGCCTCCGTAAGGGCCATATACTCCGCCTCTGTAGTTGAAAGAGCCACCACGTGTTGTAGCGTTGCCTTCCAGCTTACAACACATCCCTGTACTAAAAACGCGTAACCTGTGATCGACCTACCTTTATCCGGATCCTTTGCGTAGTCTGAATCAACAAAACCTGTTACGTCCACATGGTTGCCACGATTTGTCCCAAACACCAAACCCACGTTTGCAGTACCCCGCAAATATTTCAAAATCCACTTCACTGCTTCCCAATGATTTTTACCTGGATTCGCCAAATATCTACTAACTACACTTACCGCATACGCTATGTCTGGCCTCGTGCACACCATCAAGTACATTAAGCTCCCAACCGCATTTGAATACAGCACCTTACTCATCCTTTCAACATCACAATCCCTAACCGGACAATCCTTCAATGACAACTTGAAGTGCCCACCCAATGGCATCTGAACCGATTTCCCATTGTCTATTCTAAAATTATTTAAAATCTTAGAAACGTACCCGGATTGTGACACCCTCAGAATCTTGCGACTCCGATCCCTGATGATCTCCATACCAAGAATCTTCTTTGCTTCCCCGAGCTCCTTCATGTCGAACTCCTTTTTAAGCAAAGACTTGGTAGACCCAATCTCAGCCTTGCTTTTACAAGCAATCAACATATCGTCTACATATAACAGTAGATAGATATACTCACCTGGTGCATAACTCCTGTAATATACACAGCTGTCGTAACTGCTACGCTTGAACCCGTTGCTCAGCATGTACTCATCAAACCTCCTATACCATTGCCTAGGTGACTGCTTCAAACCATAAAGGGATTTCTTTAACAAACATACCTTGTTACCTTGTTCATATCCTGGTCGTTGCTTCATGTAGATCACTTCTTCAAGATTTCCATGTAAAAATGCCGTCTTTACATCAAGCTGCTCCAGCTCATAATCTCTACACGCAGTTAATGCAAGTATAACCCGAATATATGTGTGTCGAACTACCGGAGAAAATACTTCATTGTAGTCAATACCTGCCCTCTGTGTGAATCCACGAGCCACCAACCTCGCCTTGTACCTAGGCTTTTGAACACCTTCAATCCCTTCCTTTATCTTGAACAGCCATTTGCAGCTCACCAGCTTTTGCCCAGCTGGATGATCTACTAATTCATAGGTCTCATTCTTTTCCAGAGAATCCATATCTTCATCCATAGCAGCTTTCCACTTAGATCTATCTTTACAAGCAACTGCCTCTTGGTATGTCAATGGTTCATGAGTATCTTCTTCCTCTGCTGCAGCAAAAGCGTAAGCAGCCATATTACTCTCATCCCGAAACCTCAAAGGTTTCGTTCTTGTCCTTGGCTCTCTATCCCGAACCAACTGATAATCTGTGAGATCCGGTGTTTGATCATGATCCTGATCCCCTGCATCTTCATCATCACTTCTTCCTGATCATGTGTTTGATCTTCCTCAAGCGAATGATTATTTAACCTCTGCAGTTCCACCTCAACCTGTAATTCCTCAACAGATTTATCAGTACCTGCACCAGAATCCTTCAATGTGTCTTTGTACATGACACTTTCATTGAAGACCAGAACCGGACAAGTATGACCCACTCTCTATACGTGCATAGTCCAACATACACTTGCATGAGAAATGGTCAGACTTTGGACTAATTCAAACTAGTAAACTACTCTATTAAATAAAACATAATATAGTAAACCATAATGTATTCATGCAAGTGCAACCATGCATGCATACGTGAACCTTGACATAAACGATTAATCCAACATTCACCCCCTTAATCGTTTATTTCCTCGTTCACATCGACGCTCGAGACCTTTCCCGAATACCCGACCTTCACCTCGGTCACATTCAAAGTCTTCTCTAGACTCTAGCTCAACCCCTTTTATTGTTCATAACACATGTAACATGTAACATGGCATCCCGTTGGAACCGCTCATTAACATCTTGACTCTTCACGGATCAACGACCTCTTCCCTGGCCACATCCAAAGCCACCCGATTTGAACTCCAACGCCATAATGTTCACACCGTGTTGTTTCTCCGTTCCCGACTTTTCTTGGACTCACGACCTCTACCTTGGTCTCGTCCAAAGTCTCCAACCACCCGACTGTTGTTGTCACCACACAGAACCCGTTTACTC
>LBNU01007132.1:2709-14156 GCA_014162995.1 Artemisia annua
CCTTAAAATACATAGTGTGACGGGAGTTGTTGTACCCTTGTAAAAGAACTAACGGGAGTGGTTGTACCCTTGTAAAAGAACTCGACATCTAGCTTAGTGTCGGTAATCGTGTATAAGCGACGTGTAAGGTTTTCTCCGCCGGTGAAAGGAGCTTGTTGACTAGTGAAAGAAACTCTCGAGTTGGATACTCGGGGCGTGGACGTAGGGCAAGGAAAAAGATTCCTTGTAGACCGAACCATGATAAATTATCGTGTTGTGGTTTGATTGTTTCTTTCTCTATCTTTGCATGTTACATATTGTCATTAGTTTAGATCTTTGATTACACGGAAAGTTTCAAAAGATAATTAAATGAAAAACCGGTAAAACTATTCAACCCCCCTTCTAGTTTTCCACAAATGTGATTCGAGTTAACGAGACCCGAATAAATATTACTCTCTCCGTCCCAAAATAAGTGTCCAGTTTGACTTTTCAGAGTCAAACTGATTCAACTTTGACCATAACACTACAATCATTTGCCATTTCCCTTTCAATACATGCTTAGGTTGTCTTTGTGGGATAAGTGGTGTAGCTTATAAAAATTTGTTATTTAAAAAAAAGCAAAAGCTTTGTTGGCTCTTCTAATTTCATGTTCTATTAAATTCATTTTCTTTCATATGCCACACACACAAACAGGAACACATTTGGATTCCGCCACCACCCTCCACATCACCAGCCAACAGGGGGGGGGGAGACAGGGCAGCAAGGTGGGCACATGCCCCCTACCGAAAATAATTATAGTGTAATTCTTATTTTTTTTTAAATATCTCGCTATTTTTGTAATTTACCCTATAACGAACTGATTTGTAGTGTAGTATCAAAAAATTATAAAAGTTTGTCCTATCGGCCATATGTTGGTCACCATTTCCGCCACCACCACCTCCATGTCCTTAATTGCTTCACATGAAACCGAGATCACTGGAACAAAATCACTAGAACAACTTTTACCCACAAATAAACACACACACACATACACACACACACGCACACACACAAAACTTTGAGCTAGTGAACACTCGAGGAAGCTTCGACAATCAACAAAGTGGAATAGTTAACTCACTTTCCTCCGACAAATAGTTTATAATTTCACTTTTTCTTCCATTCCTCTATAAGCCCTAAAAGCTAAAGAAACATCCAAATAAAACCATAATTCGGACAAACACAAATGAATAACTCAAGTAACAACAACAACAACAACAACAACAACAACAACAACAACAAACTCAATCCCGCCAGGGCAGGGTATGGGGGAGGTAGAATGTAGACAGATCCTACCCCTACCCAGGATAAATGAATAACTCAAGTAGCCAATGGTTATACATCTTCACATACTTTCCAAAGAAATTGTGTAGTTTTATTTCTTTTGAAGGTGACTATTTTAAACAGGCAATGGTCATTAACTAGTCGATTCTATACTTTTACAAATCCATGAATCAAACGCCACTTAGCGGTTTAAAATCACAAAGAGATACGTGTACAAGTAGTGAACACGCATTTAACAGTTCCAACCGGCACAAGAATTAAGAATACTTTCGTCAATAAGAAACCAAATATTGCTATCACAAGGCGAATATAAACAAAACCAAAATGAAAAGATTACTTATTAGAAGTAGAGGAGCCATATTTGAGATACAAGCACTACTACGAGTCTGTGCAACACTATTAGCTAAAACTTCTAATGAACTTTTTTTTCCTCAACATAAACATAGTCACATACAAATGATAGAAAAACTTTTTCATGGATGCCAGGTCACTTTCCTCTACTGCTTCTACCTTCACGTTTAGAACCTGAAAATGCAGTTTAATCAGTTAGCTTAGCACATAGTGACTTCATAACAAGTATACACATTTGTAGCAAACTTATAAGCCTCGTATAATTCTTAAATAGCAGTCTACTAACAAATTTTGGCCGTGGTTATATATTGATTTGAAGATGTTATTACAAATGATTTATCAACAAATGAACTGAAACTTGCGTCAGATGCTTGTAAATCTGAATTGAGCCACACAATAATGAGCTACGCGGGTTTAGAATGATGTTTTTTGAAACGCGGGTATAGAATGATTGCATACCACACATGCACGCAAAGCAATGATGAAAAGCTTTCTGCAATATGCAGGGTATTTATGCAGAATTTTTACACTTTCACAAATTCTGTTCCACAAACATGTTATAGAAATTTGAAAAGTCCTTGCATAGAGGCAAATATTTTAAAACTCAAACTGATCAAGGAATTGTAAGTCTGCCATTTTCCTAACCAAATACGTTATAGAATTACATATGGGACTGCGTTTCAATTCCAGATCAAAGAAAATCCCACAAGCCAAACACCCTTTTAGGGTTCTAAAGGGATAAAGGGATACATTAGTAGTTGAAGCGCACACTCTCGTCCTCTATTGCGCGCACATCTTCCAATTTATGACCCTTATTATAAGTATGCTATCCTTGTTCATAAAAGCTAGATACCTTAGCTAAACAATTAGAGTGTACCAACAATAATCAACGGGTTGTCAACTGTGAGTCGTGATAGAGGACTTGAAGCATCAACAGTATAGCTAAGCAATTAGAAGGTACCAACAATTTTATAAAAAGAAACTTGAGCATATAATCTTTTGCAGTAACATTATAACATCATACCTGAATCAGAAGCACACATGAGCTAAAGATGCAGTGAACGAAAAGATTACATGAGGGCTGTTTGATTCCAAATCAAAGAGCGTGTGAACAGTCTGTAGCAAGATCTTGTATTGTAACACCTTTCCATGTGATTCAATGACCATAAAAGAATCCTCTTCTCTTTCTCCCAAAACGATACAGCATACCCTCGAATTAATCCTCCAGTTTTTAGGATATGGCATCATAATGCCATTAAGATTAACAAGGTACTTCAATGACCATTCAAAATACTCATTCCTCATCTCAAAAATATTCAACTGACGGGAGGCAGAACAATCCTTGCAAACAAGAAGTAAACAACCACGAGATTCAAAGAAGTTATGATCACAAAACAACTCTCCATCCAACGTTACAGGGAGTTCTATGGTTGATAAAACTGGATGGTCTACAAGGATATCCAACTTGACATGCAAATACCACCCATTCGCTAAATTTATCCAATGAATGGCACCATTCGAATATATCCCTTCTTCAAAACAATTAAACATGTCGAAGGGAAATCGATTATCACAAACGTTCCTATTGGAAATAATATCTTTAGTAAGCTTATGATATGGTGCGTTATCAATATAGTATATTTATATTCTCAAGGAATCCGCTAGAAATACGGATAACCCGAGGTCGTAGTCCGTGTGAAGGTGAATAGAACCGTAGTTAACGATTCGTGAATTTGTGTAGTGAAAAGTGAGATAAGAGTGAATAATTGGGGAAATTATACTACAAATAAAACCTAAACGCAAACTAAAAGGCAAGGGGAAATAATAAAGGCAATGGGAAACTTACTAACGCAAAACCCGGGCTAATCCCGAGCTTTTTAAAACTAAATACTTAAAGGAAAAGGGCTACGGGGGAAATCTAAATTTTATTAAATCCTAAATGTGATTAAAAACTTTCTGGAAAATTAAAAATATTTTTTATGGTTTTTCTTTAATTAAAATTAATTAAAAACATTTTTTTTGTATTATTTTTTTTATGGTTTAAAATGAAAATAAATATGAAAAATAACTTGAAAAGTGCAAATTTAATTTTGAAAAGTCTAAATTAACTGAAAACTACTTTTAAAATTAAAATGAAATTTATTTTTGATTTTTCTGGTTTATTAAGAATTAAAAAGGATTAAAAAAGGATTTAAAAAAAAACTAGTTTAATTAAAAAGAAATATCAAACCAGCTTAGATAATTATGAAACTTGTCTGGTAATTCTAAAATATTATTCTAAACCTAGGAAAAATAAAATTATCTGAAAACTAATCCCTAATAAGCAGTTTGGGCTAATAAGCAGTTTAAATAAGCACTTAATAATAAGCAAATAAGCACTAGAATGCACCAAAAGCTCAGGTATAGTGTAATAGACCTAAAAAAACTTAACTCAACACCAAAAACTCAAATAAGCCCAGGCCGTAAGCCAGAAAGCACTTATGTAGATTGNAAAGGGCTACGGGGGAAATCTAAATTTTATTAAATCCTAAATGTGATTAAAAACTTTCTGGAAAATTAAAAATATTTTTTATGGTTTTTCTTTAATTAAAATTAATTAAAAACATTTTTTTTGTATTATTTTTTTTATGGTTTAAAATGAAAATAAATATGAAAAATAACTTGAAAAGTGCAAATTTAATTTTGAAAAGTCTAAATTAACTGAAAACTACTTTTAAAATTAAAATGAAATTTATTTTTGATTTTTCTGGTTTATTAAGAATTAAAAAGGATTAAAAAAGGATTTAAAAAAAAACTAGTTTAATTAAAAAGAAATATCAAACCAGCTTAGATAATTATGAAACTTGTCTGGTAATTCTAAAATATTATTCTAAACCTAGGAAAAATAAAATTATCTGAAAACTAATCCCTAATAAGCAGTTTGGGCTAATAAGCAGTTTAAATAAGCACTTAATAATAAGCAAATAAGCACTAGAATGCACCAAAAGCTCAGGTATAGTGTAATAGACCTAAAAAAACTTAACTCAACACCAAAAACTCAAATAAGCCCAGGCCGTAAGCCAGAAAGCACTTATGTAGATTGCACACAAAACAGCTCAAACACCCTACTTTAAGCAGTCTAATAAGCTATCAGATAAGCCAATTTCTAAGCACTTAAGGGGGCAAAAGCTAATTCACCCAGAGAACAACCCAAAAAACCAAAAAGCCCTAATTTGTTCAAGCCAATTGAACTCCAATTGAAGCCAAGTTCAGCAAGAGAACACAGATTACAAGAAAGATTATAGCAGATTCTCTGACTTTTGTATGAAATCCTAAGTTTGACTAAATCTAATTTTGACAGCTAATTTCCATTACTAGGTGTTTCTTGAACTGGTTTAGACACTAAAAGCACAATCAATAACACAAAATGTATCATTTTTTTAACGGCAATTTGTGGCTACATGGCCCATAGCCCAGAAGGCGTAGCGAGCCCACACAACCAGGTTGGGTCCAGCCCAGAAGGCAATGACACCCTTCCCTTTACACACGCGAGAGGAAGGAAACCCCTATCTCCTTAGACAAGACTCGAACTTGAGACCTTGCCTAGACAAAATGTATCATTTGAGCACAATCACAAGAACAGATTACTAAGATAGCAAGCAGTTATGAGATTTCAAGCAATTTTTGACTTTTTCTATTATAGTTGCAAATTTTATTACTGAACTAACTCTAATATGGCTAAGGTAACCTAAACCAGCAGATAACTAAGCAGCACAACAACTGGAACATACAAATCAACATAGTACCAAACACCCCTTAACCGGTGAGTTAACACTACAAATAGCAGATTTAAACTTAGGTATACTGTTTTTTTGCTCTAAATAGATTACCTAGACCAAATTAAAGCCAAATGAAGTATAACAAACAACAAATAACAACAAGAACATGCAATCACTAACTATACTAAATCATGGCAGATAAGAGCATACAACTGAACTAGAGCATGAATAAACATCACATAAGCACAAAACAAGTTACTACAAATGAAATAATCAACAACAAGCAGCAACCTATACTAGACTTAACAGATTATAACTACTAACTATCAAAATGCATAAAAGGACTAAAATGGAAATGATAGCTTACAAAAACATCCTCCTCAGCTCAAACAAAGGGGGTTCACTATGCTAGCCTATCTTTAGATAGGCCAAAAGCTTCCCTTTCTCCTTTGGACTACCACTCAACCAGAATTCACCATGAACACCCTTCGTTGACTTTTGTTGATTGAGGAGTATTTTTGAGCATTTAACTATGGTAAACTACTAACAAACTCACAAAAGCTACTAAGCTAATATGAGCTTAAATCTACTATGAAATAGCTTGGATGCAAGCTGAGATTAGGTAAAACAAAACATGTTTTTGGATTTTTATATTTTTCTTATTTTTTTCTTTTTTAGCTTTTTATGAAAAACTTAGAAATAAACTACCTTAAACTAAGAAATCTTTAAAGAACTTGAAAACAACTGGGGAAAACAAGAAAAAGCTTAAGAAAAGCTTATTAGAAAGCAACAGAGGTGGCAAGCTAAGTTATGGAAAACATTATGAAAACTTAAATAAGCATTAAAAACTAAAATTTAAAAGACAAGAAAGCTTAAGAACAGAACTTTGATTAATATTAAAGAGTAAATTACATAACTTGAAAGCTTGAAAACAGAGAACTAAAAAAAGCTGCTTAAATTAAAACCCTAGAACTACACGGCTTCTCTTTGTGACAGTGAGATACTATATAGGTCCTTTGAGGAGGATGCTAGGGTTTGGAACCCTCTAGGCCCTCTATTCTTGTCCATTCGATTACCCTTGGATACCAAGTTCTTCATTTCCACCGTTGGATCATTTTAGAGTACATAGACAGCTGGGAAACGTGCCACGTGGCCTTAGTCTTGTCTTCGAGCTTGCCTTGTCTTGATGTGATGGGTAAATTCCAGTGGTGCAGGGTAAAGTGGTGGGGAAGGAGAGTACACAGTAAAACGCGCCTATTTCTTATTTAACTGGTGGGTTGTGTTTTGTTGGGTTACGGGGTTAGATAAATAAAAAGATTGTGGGCTTTGATTGATATTGGGCCAGTGGTAAAAGATGAATAAGTAATGGGTTGTGGGTTTTAATTGTTTTGGGTTTAAGGATCCGGTTGTAACTTGGTAAATCTCGAAAGGACCATAAATATCAATATTCTGAAAGTATGAGGACCCGAGCTGCCACTCTCCAATAATAATATCCAAGGATCATTTGTGAGGTTTCTTGATTGTTGAGGGACCTTTCATGCAATTTCTTCAAATTATGCTCCAAGGGTCTTTTTAGCAACTTTATGAATCTCCAAGGTTGACTTTTGACTTTTTGACCACTTAGCTTCCCGGCTCCGGCTTTTTGACACTTTTCCAATTCTCGTGCTCGTTTTGTCATTTTCTCGTGATTTTTCGTCCTTTTCTTACAAATCCGTACCTGCACATTCAAAAACACAAAAACACGAATATTTGGCAATTATGGGTTAGTTTTTGGTCAATTTGGTCGGGTTTTGGTCAATAAAAGGTATGTGAATTAACACATACCATGATACTTGAGGGTTTACTATGTAAATATTATTTGCCTATTTTAGCTAATGCTAACTTTTATCCAAATTTGTTATTGCTTGAGTTGTGCAGGGTTTGTTATGAAACTTATGGGCTATATAATGTATCATCCAAGCTAGGGTTCAAGGCTGTCATTATCTCTTATCATTTACGCCTACTTTCTCTCTCAAGAGCAATCTTCACATCTGGGTTACTATTGTTAGGAATACGCTTTTTGTATAAGAAAGATTCGGTCACCCCAGATATGATTAAGCATTGTTTAGCTCGTAGTAGTTACAATAGTTAGTTAAACGTAGTTTAGAAGTAGATTAGTTCGCGGAAGAAGGACGGGTCTTTACCCACTGTATACCTGATCCGCAGCCCAAGTGGCACGCCCAAGTGGCAAAACCCATGTACATATAAATACCCTCTCCATCCTTGGAGAGGGTAAGCCTTCTCATAATCTCATTTTCTTTTTTTGGTTTTCTCTCCAAGGCTTCATCTCTTTCTCTCTCTAACTTTCTCTCTTCTTTTTCTTATATGCAACGAACCAAACCACAAGTATGAACGTGCTTGTGATGTTATCTAGTGTTCTACAATTGGTATCAGAGCCATGGTTACATCCTAGGGATTGTAGGACTTGTGGTGTATGGTTTGTTTTGGTTTCTACGAGTTTCTACTCATTTTGGAGCTTGTTCGTGGTGATTCTTGTGTTCTTTCCTGTACTTCTAGGATTAGAGGGGTTAGATTCGTCTAGTTTATCAGTTGGTTGGGCTAAATCTAACGTTTGTGAAGTGTACGAGTTGTTTTGGAACGTTTTTCTTGGCAGCGGTTTGCTCTACGTTAAGGTGTTCTTCGCAGCGGCTAACTTGGGTTTCAGCGGTTAAGTATTAGCAATTAGTACAAGTAGTGGAGCGAACATTACGCTGTACTTTGTACTGTTTCAGCGGTTAACTTCCAGCGGTTTACTATTCAGCGGTTAAGTTACCAGCGGTTTACTTTTCAGTGGTTACTTTAATAGCGGTTACTCTGTCAGCGGTTATTAGTGTCAGCGGTTAAGTCATAGTGGTTAAGTTCCAGCGGTTCACTTGAGAAGCGGTTAAGTGTTAGTGGTTAAGTGTTAGAGGTGTATCTTTGTCACAACAAGCTACTATATCAATGAGCAATCTTAATATGACAAACACGTCAGAGAGTGCCATTCCCGAGATTCTCAAACTGTATGATATGGTCGATGAACACAAGAAGCCCAACACAACACAAATGACAAATGATCCGGATCTATGTGACAAGGATTCAGGAAGCTCAAACTCTCATGAGACAGAGATCAGTCAGCCACCAGTGTCGTTCAGTAATGCAAAGGACTGCTCCATAGTATGCTTTCTACATCTTCACTCACACCTCTTGGTGCTTCTAAAGGGAACTGAATTCCTAATGGGATACGAACGTGCATTTGCTACGCTCTTTGGTCAAGATGTTTAGATCTTCACAGACACAATGATTCTTAACTTAGATCAATTGCAACAACAGCTTGACCAAGGAATATCTTCCAAAATTGGATCCATGGCCACTCTTAGTGTACTCAACAAACAACTCCAAGTATTCTTTGATTCAAAATTCACTCTGGAATATGACCATTATAGTGAGATGACAAAAAAATGCTTTGTGGATCACACGGGAATTGAGGTTGACACGTTCAGATATACACTCATCCAAATCATGGGTGATGTTAAGGCATTCATTGAGAAAAGAGCACAACACAGATGTTTAGATGACAACAAAGTGAAGGGATCTCTGGTATAATCAAGTGATGGTATTGATGATTCGGTTAAAGCTTTGGATGATGGGCTAGGTGTCACGATATGTAAAGAATCAGAGACTGATAAGCTTGACACTACCAGCAGTTCCGTGACTCCAGTCACCCATGGCGTGAATGCTGATTTTAGACCGACTAATGAACAAATGTCATGTGTTGAGGTACCCCTAACTGTTCAAAATAATGTGCTCTCTAATGAACGGGAACATACTGATCAAATCAAACTCACTTATGGCTCAAATTCGCTGGAAAAGACTGATAGCAATACCATGTCTAATTCAACAAATATGAGTCATAAAGGAGGAGAGTGTGATCTGGATGCTGAACGTGATAAAGTGTTAAGTTCTGTGTTGACGGTTGATGTTCTTAAATCAAAAGATATGGTTGATAAAGAAACTTTTAACGAACTCTCAAAAAGATTTTTGCAACTTGAAAAACATTGTATTTCTCTTGAAATCGCAATTCAACAAAAGGAAGAAAGTTTTCAAAATAATCAACCATGCAAAAATTCGGAACTTCCTGATTTCCATGAATACTTTATGATTAATAATTTGAAAACTCAGCTAGAAACCAAGAACATGACAATCAAAAATCTGAAAAATCGTATGACTGATTTGAGTGATATGTATTTTAATGCTAAACTGGTCAGTAGTGAGATTGCTACTAGAAATTTAGTCTAAAATAGCTGAATTACTATTGGACAATGAGTCTTTGAAATTAAAATGTAATAACCTGAATGAGTCTCTCAAAGAAAAGAGTACTAAGGCTGCAGTTCATACAAACTCTTGGACTAACAAATATGATAATTTCATAGCACATCTTCAGGAAGTAGGCTTCACTGTCACACCTATTAATCATGAGCTTGGAAATTCTACCGTGAATAGTGGAAACACTAAGCTTACAAAACCATCAATATTGGGGAAACCAGTCTTTCAAAGTAATAGAAATCTATCTGTTGCTAGACAACCTAGTGCATTTAGGTCTGAAAGAGCAAAATTTTCAAAAACCCGGTTTGCCTCCCAAGTTGATGTGGAACAAGTGTCTACTAAATCAGTTAACACTCATAATAATACTTCTGCCCCCAGCTCCCCTAGGACCAGTTCTAAAACAGTGTCGAAACCAAGCATAAAAAATCTTAACTCTTATGTCCTGTATAAGTACGGTGATCTAGAAAGTGCTAGAAAAAGGGCACAACTGCATAAGGAAGGAATCTTAGGATCACAACCTATCTTGATGACTCCTACTTTAGTGAAGAACTCTGCTAAATTTCAACTGGTTAAGCCTAGGATTTTTAGAAAGTCACCTTCTGTGCATAAGATGTTTAATAACTCTAGATCTTGCCTAAAGTGGATTCCTACCGATAGAATTTTTAAGCTCGTTGGACTTAAGTGGATACCAACCAGTAAGGAGTTTACTAATGGCAATCCCATGGTCAGCCGAAAAACCCCCAAGGGTTTGGATACTGTTGTCACTAATCCATATACATGCAATCAAGTTTGTGATAATGCAGGTTGTCCTTACTCAAGAGGAAGATCTTCTTACTATTTCCACACAAGAAGGCACAAAACATGGAGGCCAAAGATACACAAATCTCCAATGATGGGATATTTTATATCTCACCCTTGATGCATTTCTTTCTATGACTTCTGGGTATCTCAACTCAGGACTCGGACTTTCTCTGATATCACAGATTTACCAACTGTGTTCATTCCTCCTATTTATACTTGTGTTTCTTTGTCTTCAATCAAAGTACTCTGATTTCTTTAATCAGGTCATTGATTGAGGGGGAGAGGATGTTTTGGATCTTGCCTTGACGGTTGCTTATGTTTGCTTATATCTGTCTTGCTTGTCGTGTTTCTGCCTTGTGTATGTGCTTAGTATACATAATTAGTTGGATGCTTAAATAGAAGGACTTATTTTGCCATATTGTGTATCTGTTCAGCGGTTTGTATAGTTGAAGGGCCAGTTTTGACATGTTTTGAAAGTTGCACTTGCATATTTAATGTCAGCGGTTAGATCATAATTTCATTTTTCTCTAAAAACTAAACTCCTTCTTCTCTCATTAGATACCGCTGCATATTTTCTCCTTTTCATCTTGTAGTTCTATTTTTTTGGTACGTGTTTTGTATTCCTTTAATGTCTTTTCTTTATCCCTATTGTCCTTGTTTTCGTGCTATTTCGTGGAACTAGCAGTTGCTTCCCCTAGTTTTGTTGATTTTGGACGATTAGGTGCTTAGGATTGCATGCCATTGTGATTGTTAGATGCGTTTGTTACTTGAGTTAGCTGCTTTTAACGTAGTGTATTCATAGGTGTTATCTGTGGAATCTGCGTATATGATGCTCTTGATAGCGGTTAACTTATGTTCTTGATAGCGGTTTGCTTATGATGTGTTCTTGTTAGC
>LBNU01007135.1:35889-65856 GCA_014162995.1 Artemisia annua
AAAAACATGTCAAAACCCTAAAATTAATTTCCAATCATTTCACCATTAATTCCAACAACCTTAAACAATAATTAAATGCATCAAAAACATATTCTAACCCTAACCCTAGTTCATTCGAATTACAATTTCTATTTATTTCCTTATTTCTTTAAAATCCAAATATACAATAAATCACAAAACACAATTAAGGCATCAAATAATTCAAACAACAATTTTTATATATTTCATATACATCATAGAACACCAGAAAAATAGCAAATCACTACACAAAATTTGTTCATGCAATATTCTAATTATTATCATTTTATTTATATAATTATTAACGATATCAAACAAATTCCACAAATAATATTCCAAGCTTCCACCATTAATTCCAGTATTTTTCTAAGTTCAATTACATTATTTAGAGTCCATAAAAATTATAGTTCATGCCCAGAAAATGCAATTCGAAATATTTAAGATTTTATGCATAATTAGGGTTTTTAATTCGCAAATAAATTATAGAACATGCATTATTCGATTTTATAATTTTATTTTGGACTTATATAATTACTTTGAATCATATTTGGGCTTTGGTAAAAATTTAGAATTTGTTTAGTGCATTTATATAATTTATATTTAATTTATATAGTTATTAATTTAAGTTATATAGTTTTTATTAGATTTTTAAAATCCAAGGGTATTTTGGTAATTTTCTCAAGTTGAAAATTTTAGGTATTACAGTACCTCCTTTTCAATATCGACACACTCGTAGTGAACGGTCAATAGATTATGCAGGGTTCTCCGTGAGAATGAAACAAGTATCTTTTGAGAGAAACTTGAGTGGCTAAGAAGGTTTAGGTGCATTGCGTCACTGGGTCCATGACGTCTTTATCTTCAATACCGATGTCACCTTAGCAACGACCAGTAGCATATGAATTGAACCCGGTGTCTGACCTAAGGTTGAACAAATGGAGGGCTATTTCTTTTCACCCTTTTCTTTCATTTCTTTTTAATTCTTCAACCCCTTCTTTCTCCATTCATTCCTTTCTCCTTTTTTTTCATATCATACCTAAGGACTTCTATTTTCTAACTATTGGTGATGTCCTTGGGTAGATCCCTCCGGTTCTGGCGGATCACAGGACAGTTATTCCTATCCTTAGTCACCTTGTAACTCCATGACTATCCTATTGATGCCTTTGAACCAAATATTTGAAAATCACTCAAAGTGTTTATGAGTGTAAAACCTTTTGTTAGCACTTTGAAGGTTTTGATTTCTTATGAAAGACTCCCCCTCCACATATGCTCATGAATGTTTTCAGAAATATGCATATGCGGGAAGAGTTGGCACTTTTTGAATTGATCCACTCTTAATAGACATGTACCCGAGGGACACGTTTACGTTGCTTAGTTAAAGGGATACATTATCAGTTTTTAGGTGATAACTAGCCCTAATAACTAACTTGAAGTTGTTAACATTCCTAAAAGGAAGTTAGACCCGTCAAAGTAAACGTCCAATAAGAGTTTCTCGAAGCGGTACTTTCTACTCAAATAAATCCTTTTGAATACTAACATTCGTTGTTTCGTCAATTCGTGGGTTAATTCTGAGTCGAGCTCGCACAAGGTAGAACTTTTGACATCATATTTTAATCACTTTTCATGTTCTCCCCCTCAAAAATAGCGTATCAAATGTTGTTTTTGTAAACTTTTTGATTAAAATATGCCTTTTTGAGTCATATGGAGAGAAATCAATCAAAACTTTAAGATTTGGGAACGATGTTTTTGTTCAAGTGCTCCCCCTCAACAACTGACTACTAATTGAGGTGAAATACTTTTCTTTTGAGCAGAATTGTAGAAATCATGAAAAGTTTGTTAATTCTACTCAAAAGTAAGAAGCTTTCGCTCCTTATGTGAGGATTGCAACACTGATGCGTACCACAGGGTCCTTTAAGTACAAAGTGCGGGTTGTACACTGTTATGTGTGCACAAGCCGTTGTTTTGATACAAAATTTTGTTTTCTTTTAACAAAATACTCCCCCTCAAATAATGAAGTTTATTCGAGAGATAGTCTTCTTGAGCAGAATTTTGAATCATATTTAAAAATACTTTTTGAAAATTCTCGGGATGATTCTGCTCAAGGTTTTAGAAAACACAATCAAGTATTATGCAACAAAAAAGGCTTGAATATCAGATTAGAGAACACCCTCGGGAACCCATTCAAGCACGACGCTAATGGGTTTACCAAAATCTGAAATCCATTTGTAGGTTGTGTTAATCCGATTAAAAGAAGTTGACTTCCAACGATGACTAAAAACTTTGTTTCATTTTGAAATACCACTCGTTGCATCAATGGAAATTTAAAACTCTTTTTCTGTTGAAAGTTGTTTGAGAAACTTGGTGTCTCTCTTTTGAGTTTTAAAATCTGAAGAAAAAAATTTCCATCTAGAGTTGAACCTCATGGGTTCTTTTTGAAGATTTCTGATGAATGGAAGCCTTCCGCTATTTGGGATGTTCAGAGTCATTCTTTTATTGCTACCAAAAAATTCTAGATATTGAAAATTTGAAAGGTTTTGAACGACTTTGCTTTGGTTTCCACACTTGCTTTACCGGTGTAAAGCGAAAATGTATAATTTGAAAAACTTGTTTCTCATCAATTGAATCCATTTCCAAGTTTAGGCTTTTAACACATTGAGCCCTTTAACCATAAGAAACATTTTGACAATTGCTAAAATTTTGACTTTCAATGGGATGACATGTACTTGCACACAGAGAAATGTATCAGGCACAAACAAGTATACAGGTGAATCAAAAACTCATTCTAAATCTTCCTAAGTGCTCAGTATTCTCAAATTATCACACGAGATCACAGATTAATTCATTCTCTCACTCGAAATTCTCCCATTATTATCATGGTTTGGGGTTATGATATGAGACTTATGTACACATGTTAGCATCATGATGCCTGAATAAACAAACAAACGCCCTAGAAGTAGTAGCAAAGACATCAACATCTTAAACCCTAAATCACATGATTTCAAACCTATGTTGTTTCTAATCGAGCAAACACGCCAATCGAGCATTCTTTAGTGTCCTCTAAAGCTATATGAAATAATTAATTAGACTAAACACATAAAAATGCCCCAATCGATAATTACATAAACCCTAGTTTCTGATTATGATCTTTGACCGTTGAAAACATTTGAAACATTTTAGAGAAAAATTAGACAACAACAAGGAAGAAACAATAAACACATAATTGTGGAAAAAAATCGAAGAGAAAAAATCGTTAGTCTGATTCGTTGAGGTTTTTAATTATGTGTGAAACTTTTGAGAACATTTGTGAAAACATTGTTTAGAGCCCGTTTTATTTTCCATGCAATGACCTTTTACCTAAGTTTAAGACTTTTTGTGAACTTTTTCGAAAAATTAATAGCTTTTCCTTTTGAAGTCTAAACATGGTTAATGTTGGGATCACTGCAGAAAAATTTCTTTTCTCCCCCTCGAATTAGCATTTACTTTGTGAAGACTTTTCTGCACGTTTTAATTCGAGAGATCATAGAACTTTTGAAAATGATTTTTGAATCTGAATGATGAAAAACAATTTTTCTTGAAGAATTATGATAAGGTGTGCAAACTTCATGANAAATTAATAGCTTTTCCTTTTGAAGTCTAAACATGGTTAATGTTGGGATCACTGCAGAAAAATTTCTTTTCTCCCCCTCGAATTAGCATTTACTTTGTGAAGACTTTTCTGCACATTTTAATTCGAGAGATCATAGAACTTTTGAAAATGAGTTTTTAATCTGAATGATGAAAAACAATTTTTCTTGAAGAATTATGATAAGGTGTGCAAACTTCATGATTTTGTGAAAAATTTTCTCCCCCTCAAAATATATTCTACTGATTGAATTTTGAAAAAGTTATACATATGAGGAACATGTTTTGAAGATTTGATGTTTGTACACTTTGAAAGATGATTTTTTGAGTATCCACACAGTATAGTTCAATCATACCCATTTCAACATGCTCCTTGATGAAATGATATCAGAGAGCAACATGCTTGGATTTTGAATGTTGAACCGTAATGCAGGAGATGGCAATGGCACTTTTGGGGTCACAGTACATCGGGATATTGTCAAAAGATATAACCATAATCCATGAGCTGAGATCGCATCCATATGATTGCAGCAGAGCAGGCAGACATAGCTACATATCCAACTTTTGTTGATGACAGTGATGTATAATCCTGCTTCTTTGACCGTATCCTTTTGCTACCAAACGCGATCTATTACGAGATATTGTGCCTTCAGTGTCCAGCTTGTTTTACCAAATCCATTAAAGTCCAATGATGTGTCGAAGGGTGATGTTGGTAGAACGTATGCATATTAGACGGATCCAAATTGCGAGAAGACGACTCTGCTATATCAGGAACGGTTGGAGCCGGTGCAAATGGTTTGTCGAAAGCATTTCCTTCATAATCTGCAAGTGCGGGTACTTCTTGATTTTGTTGATCAACAGCTGTATCATTGTTGTTGGAAGCAGTTTGTTATTCTGTTGTTGGAGAATCGATTGGAGGTGCATCTGCAGCAACGGTCGCTGTTGTAGATTTAGGTGTATCTTGAATTGGAATAGTATCAGGTTGTGCAGCGGAAACATTAGATACATCTGGAGCACAACATCCAAGAGTCTCAATAAACAGTGGAGAGAACAAGGTTTCCAATTGTTGACGATCTAGTGACAATGGTTCAGATGAACAATCTAGAAAATTTAGATGGTTGGTTGTGGGTCCTAAGCTGTCGTGCTCAGAAGCCATAACATTAAGCTCGGGTCCGAAACTGAGTTGTTACGAAGCCATCATTTAAGTGCGGGTTTCGTACTGAAGTATACGAAAGCCATCCCTGCTAAATCTACAAAGAAAGAAAGAAGAGACAAAGCAAAGAACAGGGATCCCCAAGTGTAATTGGGTTCCGGATGTTAGAAGCATAAAGTTGTAGTGTCAATTATCTTCTTGACACCAGAACACTCAATATCAATGATTTGCTTTCTTGCCTCAGGGATAGATTCTGTGGATTTCAAATTAGTTTTGGTGAAACTATCTAAAATCTTTCCTGTGGGAATCCACCTAAGACCAATCTCTTTGAAAATTCTACCCGTGGGTACCCACCTAAGGTTAGATCTAGGAGATGTTTTCCTCTTAGGTGCAGCGGAATGAAATGTGGGAGCATCACTTAGTTGAGAAAACCTATGTCCTATAATGATCCACTTCTTAGATTTCTGATTTATGGCTTTTGGTTGAACGGGTTTGTTTTTCTTAGTCAATTGAGCGTTTGCAAGTGAATTTCCCTTTGGAAGATATTTTAAAGAACCTACAACATGATTATTAACACAACTACTCTTAGATGCTAGCCAATTCCTATTAGTTTGTTGAGTACTCTTAGGTTTTGGTTTGCTACTACTAGCAGTGTTTTGCAATACAAAGGAAGGCATCACACGAGGTTTTGAACCTAGAATTCCGTCCTTTTGAAGTAGTGCCTTTTTCCTAGCCTTTTCTAGATCGTAGTTCTTGCACATGTCATTTTTGTCATAAGACTCTTTACTTTTAATGCTTGTTTTAGACATTGTTTTCGAACTAATCCTAGATGAGCCAGGTATAATCATGTGTTGAGGTATAGCAGAAACAGATGCATTTTCCTTAGGCCAGGAATGTGGAGTAACTGGTTTTGTCAAATGATTAATCTCAACAACTTGGGGGACAACCCGAGATTTTGAAAATTTGGGTCATTCAGATTTAAATGCAGTTGGTTGTCTAACCACTGATGGTTTTCTGATTGTTTGAAGAGGCGGTTTCCCCAAGATTGATGGTTTTGCAAACTTAGTATCCACACTCTGGCAAGTTAATCTTCTTAATTTGTTTTGCAATGCAGCATTTGCGAACCCCTTTGCTTGAATTTGACCTTTTAAAAGCTCATTTTCCTTAACTAATGTATCCACACGTTTACTTAGTTCATTAAAAAACTGACCATTGTTGCCCGAAGTTAGAGATTCGTTTTGCAATTTGAGTTCAAGTGAGATGCAATGTGCATCAAGTTTTGAAAAATCTTTTTGAAACTGGGCAACGGTCTTTTTGAGAAGAATGTTTTCAGACTCAAGAGTTTGGTTTGATGTTTCAGTCATTAGATTATCAAGTAAGGGCTCAGACTCAAAACGTTTGTCTAGACATTGTACAACATTCTGGTCAACCTCTCCTTCATTACTGAAGTTAGGTTGCTCAGATTGTTATTTTTCATTTGCAGGCATAATAGGATCAACAGTAGATTGTACCTCAACCATTAGCTCTTTGTCAAAGTTGGGTTCTGTGTCAAAGTTGGGCTCTGAGTCATAGGAGGTTCTGATCTCTGCACAGTCAGCGTCTGTATCATTCCCTAATCTGCTGCTGTCATCCGACTGTTCTAGTTCTGTTCCACTACTTTCCGTGTCAACCAAATTAGCATCCAATGCTTTATCTGTATTAACCTTCCCTTCTTGAGCCTGCAACTTTCTTTCATTCACCCTTCTGTTACACTCTTTTTCGTGAAGTATTCTTTCAGCAATCAACTTCTCAATAGAATCCATTAGTTGGAGCAGTATATCTTTGAAATTTTGAAAACCGAGTCGAGTGTATTCAAGAAAACAGTTGCTTGTGATGAGAGAGTCATCGTCCGAATATAACCTCGTACGGTTGAATTGCTGAAACTGTGTCTTAAGTACACAAAAGGCAGCTGTGGATCTATTCTCGTGAAGTTCTTCTTTGTTAAGTTGATTTTCAAGTTGATCCATGTTGAGGAACATCATATGAGTGAAAATCTCCACGTCTTCACCAAAGAGTGATAGAAATGCCCGTTTGAATCCATACTCGGAACGAGTTCCTGCTAAGTATTTGTTTGAGAGGACTTTAAGGTGTGAATGAAGTAATCTAAAAGATGCCATGCATTTATCTTTGGTTAATTTCACAAATGGGTCTTCTGAATTAGCATGTGTGTCGTACACTGGGTCTGTATCATCCATGTGAAGTTCCTGAATGCTTGCCATTAACATCACATCTGCTGTATTGGCATCTAAATCTTCATATTCATCATCAGATGGAATATCTGCTATAAAACTTTGCAAAACAGCATTGAGATTACCCTCTTCATCAATGTCATCCGTATGTGCCACAAATGCCATGCTTGGTTCGGTATGATCTTCTTCATCATCAGAATCTTCCATTGTGTTTAAGTATTCAGAAGTTGAAGTCATAACGCCTTTGCCTTTCTCAGTAGATACTTGTCCAAGCTTCACAAGATTTTGAAGAAGAGATTGCATATGAGCATTTAGTGTCACAGGATGGTACTGTGGAATGAAGATAGGCTCAGGTGCATTTGGAGGATTGAAGAAGAAACCATTTGGAGTGTAAATTAATGATCCATGGTCAACAACTTGAGATGGTGGAGCAGGGAGAATGGTCTGCAGAGGACTCATGTTTAGACAAGATTCAAGAATCTGTTTCATTCTGTTGTGATGAAGTTCTTCTGTAAGATGCATAGATTCAAGATAATTCCACATTTCATGAGCACTGGCTTGAAAGTCCATATTCATGTAAATTGAATTGGGAAAGGCAAACGTAATGAACCATGCAGCTTGTTGGTCAGCATTGTACTGAGCAAGTTCAGTAGCATTCAAATCATCATCAGTTTGTAGTCTGATAATCCCTCTGGAGTCAGCAAGAAATATCATTTTGTATGGACCATCTCGAATGGATTTAAGTATGAGATCTGCATCAGGACGATCTGTGAGCCATAGTAGAAAATCTCCGTTTCCAATCAGTGTATGTTCCTGGTAGCAACATTGAAGGCCTTGATTCATTGCCAAAGAGCAGAACGTGACGAATGAGGGAGCCGTGACTTTGTTGATGATGAAACTGTTGCTGATGAGAATACTGGTGAGGAAGGTAGTTGGAAGAAAATGACATTTCTCTCCCCCTTGATTGTTGCGAGGTAATCGGAAAAATCAAACAAAATGTCACACTAGGTCGATAACGTGATTTCAATTTTCCCTCTAAAAATTATTTTGAAAATTTTGTCTACCAAAATTTGAAATTCACCATAAAATGTAATTCTAATGTTACTAGAAAATTTTGATTTTTGAAAATTTTGATGCCAAATTTTACGGAAAAAATTTGAATTTTGGCCTAAAAATTTGAATTTTCGGCCAAAATTTTCACTGTTATACCAAAATTTAAATTTCGCATAAAAATTGAACGTTTAGTCTCCCCTAAAAAATTAATTTTACTCAAGTTTTCCCGCCAAAGATTTAGATAGAAGAAACTTGTGTAGTTTTGATGGATCTTGTAGATGGTAAAGAAGTGAAGTAGTGTTGATATGAGTGAAGACTTCTCGAAAACTTGTCAATTCAAACTTCTCGAAAACTTGTCGAATATAACTTCTCGATAGAAAGATCTCGATAAAAAGATCTCAATAAAAAGATCTCGATAGAAAGATCTCAATAAAATACTTCTCGATAATCTGAGTCTGAGTTTACTTCTCGAATAAAATGAGTTAAAAAATTTCACGAAAAATTTTGTAAAAAAAACTTCTCGATAATTTTGAACTCTTCGAAAAAAAATTTTCCCAACTTCTCTAAATTATACAATTTAGAAAGTTATGACGAGTCGAAGTGTTCTATAATCTTATACAAGATATAGAAACACTGAGTAAGCCACGGATTCTGATGTAGAGGCTTGAGGAAACTTTTAGAAAGTTTAGGGTTTTAACTTCTAGATAATTAAGGGTTTTGACTTTTTGAAAAGTCAACGGAAACTAGAAATCGATTAAAGCACCCCAAGAACCATGTTGTAATCCAAGATTCTTGTACAACTAACCTTAAAAACACTAGATCTAAAGGAAAGTTGCAAACTTTAAAGTTTTTAACAAGATATTTTTAGTTTTCGAAAATTTGCAAGAAAATATAGTACGAATTTTATAAAAATTTGATATTATGCAAAAAGTTTGAAACTTTCTTGTTTATAAAGGTTTATAACACGAATTTGTAAGCAAATAAGTGCTCAAAACCAAGAAATAATCAAGAACGTGACCAAAAGTAAAGAAATTCGAGAGAAAAAGAAAGATTTCGGTATAAAAAACAACACTTAAACACTTTAAACTTTCTTATGGCGACTGATACCACTTGTTAGGTCCTATGTTTTTGAATACACAAGTATATTTTAGAGAGAGAAATTTAGAGAGATAGAGAGGGAGAGAGAGAGAGAGAGAGAAAGGAGAGGATGGAAGGAACTATGCGTAAAGAGAAAGATGGATTAACATAAAACCAACAACCTCAAATGAGGTTTTACATAGTATTTATAGGAGAGGAAGCTAGGGCTTCCTTCCTTTCTTATTCTAAACTAAAAGGCCTAGGCCCATGGGCTTACTTCATAAGCATAGACATAATAACTAACATATAAGCCTTAATATTAAGCAACCTATTACATAAACTATGACCGACACTTGATAATACGTGAAACGTGTTCCTAACATCTTATTTTATCAAAAACTATGGTTTACACTGACCATTCCGCTTTGAAGTATTTGTTTAATAAACAGGATGCCAAGCCAAGGCTTATTAGGTGGGTTTTGCTGCTCCAAGGATATGACATTGAAATTAAAATAAAAAGGGAGCTGAAAATCTAGCTGCTAACCACTTATCTAGATTAGAAAACCATGATATGGAAGTGCTTGATGAAAGAAAAATAGCTGATGATTTTCCCAATGAACACCTTATGATGATAAGAATCAAGGGTAAGGATAATACACCATGGTACGCTGATTACGTTAACTTTCTTGTTGCTAATGAAATTCCAAAGGGGTTAACATCTGATGAGAAAAGAAGATTTTTTAATTACGCTAGTGAGTATATTTGGGATGAACCCTGTATTTTTAAAATATGTCCTGACAATATTATACTAAGATGTGTAGACGGAGACGATATCCCCAAAATATTAGCACAATGCCATTCGGGACCAACAGGGGGACATCATGGTACATTCGTCACAGAAAGGAAAATCCTTGATGCAGGATTTATTGGCCTACTATCCTCGAAGATACAAGAGATTATATAAAAGGATGTGATGCATGTCCATGGTCTGGAAATATTACACCGAGAAACGAAATGCCACAAAAGTATATTCAGGTGTGTGAAGTTTTCGATATATGGGGATTAGACTTCATGGGACCATTTCCGGAATCTAAAGGTAACAAGTATATTTTAGTAGTCGTTGATTATGTATCAAAATGGGTCGAAGCACAAGCATTACCAACAAATGATAGCAAGGTAGTGCTGAGATTTTTGCAAAACTTGTTCGCTAGGTTTGGAGTTCCCAAAGCGTTGATCAGTGATAGGGGAACACACTTTTGTAATCACCATCTAGGGAGAGCTTTGCAAAAATGTGGAGTATATCACAGGGTTTCCACTGCATACCATCCTCAATCCAATGGGCAGACTGAAGTTACCAACCGGGTCATTAAGCGCATTCTCGAAAAGACAACCAGGTACAATCCGAAGGGATGTTCAGAAAAATTGAATGACGCGCTATGGGCATTCCGTACCGCCTACAAAACAGCAACGGGATCTACCCATTCCATCTTGTGTGTGGAAAAGCATGCCACCTACCGGTCGAAATCGAAAATGGAGCATATTGGGTTTTGAAACATTGTAACATGGATATGGAATCCGCAGCCAAAAACCGTTTCATGCAACTAAACGAACTCTACGAGCTAAGGGACGGAGCCTACAAGAATACTAAGATCTACAAAGAAAGAACTAAAAGATGGCATGACTCAAGGCTACGTGGGGATAAGGATTTCATTATTGGAGAAAAAGTGTTGCTATTCAATTCTCGACTTAAGATGTATCCGGGAAAACTTAAATCAAGGTGGATGGGTCCCTATGTTGTTAAAAAGGTATATCCGTATGGAACAGTAGAAATATGTGATAAAAATAGTTATCTATTCAAGGTTAACAGGTAAAGAGTGAAAAAGTACTATGATAATCAAATTGACGAAACGGAAAACAAGGTGGTGGAGTTCGAACCCGACATATTGGATTAAGGGGCTGAACGTGAGTCTAACTTGAAGACTCTGGAATAAAGACAAGTGCTGACCGGGAGACAACCCGGAACTTTTCAATTATCTGTTTTGTGTCGAGTCTGTCAGACCTGCAGAAGATGCGGCGCATCTCCACCATGGAATGCGGCGTATCATCTGCACTGGTCTTATCTTATTTTATTTTTCTGCATTTTTATTTTACAACTTTAAAGCATTATGTCAGTTTATTTAATGCGGCGCATCCCTGTTTAAGGATACGACGCATCTTTTATTCTGATTCGTATTAATTCCAGGCTCGATACGGCGCATCTTCTTCCATAGGACGCGGCGTATCGACTGACCTGATGATTTACAATTTTAATTTTTAGGTTTTATTTTTACTAACTACTAATGTATTATGCAAGTTTGAACCTTCTTAACTCAGGTGTGTTAAAGTCTAGGCGGTATTATAGATTCCTGAACTTTTTGTGGAAACATCATTCATGAAGCTTAAACGTTCTAATCCACAAGAAATTTGATCTTTCTTCGTAAACGCATAATGGAGGATCATTCCTAGCAAATATCAGGGAAGTTTTTCTATTCTAATTCTTTTATTTTCCAGTTTTTAAACCTTTAAAACAAACAACGAGGACATTGTTTAACTTAAGTGGAGGGATGGAGAATTAGAACACTTACTTTTCCAAACTTTTTCAAAATATGCTTAAAATGCACTTAAAATATCAAAAATTAAAAAAATTTTAGCATGTTTTTGTTAAGTCTAAATTACATGGCCGCACACATAACATTACTTTTTGCCTATAATCAAAAACTTTAGTGTGCTGGTGACTTGTAAACTTTAGAACTTGGCTTGTATACTATTCGAGACCACCATAATGAGTATTATCGATATAATTGGAGTGACTTGTCTAACTTGGTAAATTTCTAGGATTACACCCAAAAAGCCTTTATATGTTATGTGATATTAACTAACTACACTGGTTAGTTAACCCCCGTATAAACCCTTTTGTTACTCTCATTTTTAGAGTAAAATACCCCTAGAAAAACCCTCAGAGCCATTCCTTTCGTGTCTTAATCCTTTAATAAAATGTTTCGTCACACCCTTACACCTTACCCTACCCTGTAGATTGAAATCCGTGGTTAGTTACTTTAGGCAAAGTGTGTTTCCTTACATTACCTGTGTTCGCGTGTGTAATTCATTATCTTTGGTTAGTTCGAGAAATTGCACAATGCAATTGGAGTGAAAGTACATATTGTATATTTTTAGTTTATTTTTCGTGTTTTTACTACTTTCACTATTACAGTTATTTCTGAAAGTTATGAAAAGTATGAAAAAATTATCCGGAAAAATCGTGATAGAAAAAGTTGTGAAATTTTATACATTCAAAAAAAAAATCAAAAAAATTGAAAAAAAAAGAAGAAAAAGTTAGAAGTTTGTTTTAACCAACTTATGTAAAGTTTTGTAAAGTGGGAGATATCACCACTATTTGTTGTTGTATATTATATTTATGATTGAATGGGAGTTGGCCGTTACGGGAACGCCAACTAAGGTTATTCTTTGTTTAAGATTTTATTGAGTATAATTCGTGTCTACCTAAAGCGTGAGTTACATGAGTCAAAAGCGTGAGTTATTCAATGATATGAGTCTTATTCATGGGATGGTTGGGAAAGTAATTAACCACACTTAGGATTTTAATCTATTTGTTTTGTTCATTTTTATTTTACACCAATTTATATCCCAAATATTATCCATACCCTATATCATTCTTCATCCGAACCTTTGATTTATTGAGATTAGGGATTTGAGCAATCTTAAGTATCGTAGTCGTGGATTCGGCTATGTATTTATGATTTTGTCGCCCTTTTTGATATAATATTATTGGTGAAGATTACTTGGTCCTATCTTTAGCCTATTCGAGTTAAGGAATTGAGCAATTGTGAGTATCGTGGTCGTGGATTTGATCATGTTTTCATAATTTTGTCGCCTTTTCTGGAATATGAGATCGATAGAGATTAAAAAGGATGATCAACCCTTAACCAACTAACCCATTTTACCGCTTTAGACTTGTTACCCCTTGGCTTTAGTGGGGGAGATGCGTATACTTTTCAAGCTTATGATAGAATATTCGTCACAACTAGCAACTAAACGATTTAGAATTGTTTTATATTGAAAATTTATTTTGTTTCTACTTCGTTAAGCGGTTGGTTGTGTGATTATGATAAAACGAATACGTGCTTAACTATTAAAAACAAATCCTAATACCTTTTAGGATATTTTCATAAAATTAAATCTAAGGTTTACTTGGGGACAAGTAAATTTCAAGTGGAGGGATATTTGATGAACTCAAATAAGTACACTTTATTATCATCATTTATCCTATTTAATTAACTTGTTTTACTTTATTAAGTATGAGAATCGGTGCTTTAATGTTTACTTTAGTGATTCTCAGGTAAAAACAGGCAAAAGGTGAAACTTGGCGATTTTGGACTAATTACGGAGAAAAATGTGCAAGATGTCAAAAGTCTACTGAAACCCAGAAGATGCGCCATATCTAACTCAACAGATACGCCGCAATATCATACTTAGATGAATTCGAAGACCATTGCCTGACTTTGAAGAATGCACCGCATGGAATTCTACCATGCGCCGCATATGAAACTTTGGTCAAAGAAGAAGATCAAGCTCGTTCTACTCCAGATACGCCGCATCACACAATTGACATACGGCGAATCACCATCAAGACTTCACCAGAAACAATCCAAGACAACTAAGGCCATGCGCCGCATAAAGATTCAAGTTACGCCGCATCTAAAGGCGGTGTACGAATATTTCAGAATATAATAAGCTTGGACCCCACGCGAAGTTAAGTCAATGCGCCGCATCTGCTCATTACATGCGCCGCATTGAACCCTCAGACAGAAACTATATATACCCCAAGACCTAGACGAATTTTGTGTGCACCATAACCCTAAGGAGGAGAATTCAGACGAACAAGCAACACAAGACACACCCCAAACGAAGATCTTTGAGCTGTAAGAAGGTCCTGCATGTATTAAATTCATTAAGTAGTTTGTTTTATTGTAATAGTAAGCTTTAATTCNCTCATTACATGCGCCGCATTGAACCCTCAGACAGAAACTATATATACCCCAAGACCTAGACGAATTTTGTGTGCACCATAACCCTAAGGAGGAGAATTCAGACGAACAAGCAACACAAGACACACCCCAAACGAAGATCTTTGAGCTGTAAGAAGGTCCTGCATGTATTAAATTCATTAAGTAGTTTGTTTTATTGTAATAGTAAGCTTTAATTCATCAAGATTGATGCCCGGTAGTTTGTGAGTACGCAAAATCAAATGCCCGCCTTAAATTGCTTTCCCATCCATTAAAGTTTATATGTTTGATGTCTTTGGTGAACTTATATTGGTGCATTGATTACCTCTGTGTCTAGCTGAGCACTGCTTGGGCTGCCATACCCCTTCCTCGCCTATTTAATCCGATGTCTTTGGATAAGTAGGATATTCTTAAGAAATCATTAAGGGTTTACTCGCCAATATAATGAAACCAACGAGTACGGGCATAATTATATACACTTCATATAAAACTAGCAATAAAACAAGTGGCAAGCTGCTTAATTATCAGGACAGGTCTTCTTATTGTCTCTACTATCTATCTGTGTACGTGTATGCTATTCCCTGATTTTTTCTCATTATTTTTTACTGTTTAATTAAATAACCAAACTGTGCCAGTCTCTAAGGCAGAACCCCTTTCGTTAGATTAGACTGTAAAGCTAACTTAGATATTAAAATACTGATTAGGATAACTAGATAATACGTTCCACTCTTAGTAATCGACACTCTGCTTACAATTATAAACAAACTGACCGGGTACACTGCTCATTAAGTGTGTGTGTTATTGATAAGTCGGCTAAATATAAATGTAAAACATGAATAGGCATTAACACTGCTAAACCGCAACGACACATCACGCGCATCAACAGGTCTTCTTATAGTTTCTATTATCTATATGTGTACGTGTATGCTATTCGCTGATTCGTGCTCATTAGTTTAATTTACTATTTAACTCAACCAATCTGTGCCAGTCTCTCAGGCTGAACCCCCTTGCATTAGATTAGGCTGTAAAACTAACATAGGATATTAAAAAACTGATTAGGTTAATTAGATAAATCGTTCCACTCTTAGTGATTGACACTCTACTTATCATTATATACAAACTGACCGGGTACACTGCTCGTTAAGTGTGTGTGTGTTATTGATAAGTCGGCTAAATATAAATGTAAAACTTGAGTAGGCATTAACACTACTAAACTGCAACGACACATCACACGCATTACAAAATTGACATACGGCGTATCACCTTTTAGGATACATTTTCATAAGATTAAATCTAAGGTTTACTTGGGGACAAGTAAAGTTCAAGTGGGGGGATATTTGATGAACTCAAATAAGTACACTTTATTATCATCATTTATCCTATTTAATTAACTTGTTTTACTTTATTATGTATGAGAATCGGTGCTTTAATGTTTACTTTAGTGATTCTCAGGTAAAAACAGGCAAAAGGTGAAACTTGGCGATTTTGGACTAATTACGGAGCAAAATGAGCAAGATGTCAAAAGTCTACTGAAACCCAGAAGATGCGCCGTAACTCACTCAACAGATACTCCGCAATATCATACTTAGATGAATTCGAAGACCATTTCCTGACTTTGAAGAATGCGCCGCATGAAATTACACCATGCGCCGCATATGAAACTTTGGTCAAAGAAGAAGATCAAGCTAGTTCTACTCCAGATACGCCGCATCACACAATTGACATACGGCGTATCACCATCAAGACTTCATCAGAAACAATCCAAGACAACTGAAGGACATGCGCCGCATAAAGATTCAAGTTACGCCGCATCTAAAGGCGGTGTACGAATATTCCAGAATATAATAAGCTTGGACCCCACGCGAAGTTAAGTCAATGCGCCGCATCTGCTCATTACATGCACCGCATCGAACCCTCAGACAGAAACTATAAATACCCCAAGACCTAGACGAATTTGTTGTGCACCAAAACCCTATGGAGTCGAATTCAGGCGAACAAGCAACACAAGACACACCCTAAACGAAGATAATAGAGCTGTAAGAAGGTCATGCATGTATTCAATTCATTAAGTAGTTTTGTTTTATTGTAATAGTAAGCTTTAATTCATCAGGATTAATGGCCGGTAGTTTGTGAGTACGCAAAATCAAATGCCCGCCTTAAAATTGCTTTCCCATCAATTAAAGTTTATATGTTTGATGTCTTTGGTGAACTTAAATTGGTGCATTGATTACCTCTGTGTCTAGCTGAGCACTGCTTGGGCTGCCATACCCCTTCCTCGCCTATTTAATCCGATGTCTTTGGATAAGTAGGATATTCTTAAGAAATCATTAAGGGTTTACTCGCCAATATAATGAAACCAACGAGTACGGGCATAATTATATACACTTCATATAAAACTAGCAATAAAACAAGTGGCAAGCTGCTTAATTATCAGGACAGGTCTTCTTATTGTGTCTACTATCTATCTGTGTACGTGTATGCTATTCGCTGGTTTTTTCTCATTATTTTTTACTGTTTAATTAAATAACCAAACTGTGCCAGTCTCTAAGGCAGAACCCCTTTCGTTAGATTAGACTGTAAAGCTAACTTAGATATTAAAATACTGATTAGGATAACAAGATAATACGTTCCACTCTTAGTAATCGACACTCTGCTTACAATTATATACAAACTGACCGGGTACACTGCTCATTAAGTGTGTGTGTTATTGATAAGTCGGCTAAATATAAATGTAAAACTTGAATAGGCATTAACACTGCTAAACCGCAACGACACANGGCAAAAGGTGAAACTTGGCGATTTTGGACTAATTACGGAGCAAAATGAGCAAGATGTCAAAAGTCTACTGAAACCCAGAAGATGCGCCGTATCTCACTCAACAGATACTCCGCAATATCATACTTAGATGAATTCGAAGACCATTGCCTGACTTTGAAGAATGCGCCGCATGGAATTACACCATGCGCCGCATATGAAACTTTGGTCAAAGAAGAAGATCAAGCTAGTTCTACTCCAGATACGCCGCATCACACAATTGACATACGGCGTATCACCATCAAGACTTCATCAGAAACAATCCAAGACAACTGAAGGACATGCGCCGCATAAAGATTCAAGTTACGCCGCATCTAAAGGCGGTGTACGAATATTCCAGAATATAATAAGCTTGGACCCCACGCGAAGTTAAGTCAATGCGCCGCATCTGCTCATTACATGCGCCGCATCGAACCCTCAGACAGAAACTATAAATACCCCAAGACCTAGACGAATTTGTTGTGCACCAAAACCCTAAGGAGTCGAATTCAGGCGAACAAGCAACACAAGACACACCCTAAACGAAGATATTAGAGCTGTAAGAAGGTCCTGCATGTATTCAATTCATTAAGTAGTTTTGTTTTATTGTAATAGTAAGCTTTAATTCATCAGGATTAATGGCCGGTAGTTTGTGAGTACGTAAAATCAAATGCCCGCCTTAAAATTGCTTTCCCATCAATTAAAGTTTATATGTTTGATGTCTTTGATGAATTTATATTAGTGCGTTGATTACCTCTGTGTTCGCTAGGTTTGGAGTTCCCAAAGCGTTGATCAGTGATAGGGGAACACACTTTTGTAATCACCATCTAGGGAGAGCTTTGCAAAAATGTGGAGTATATCACAGGGTTTCCACTACATACCATCCTCAATCCAATGGGCAGACTGAAGTTACCAACCGGGCCATTAAGCACATTCTCGAAAAGACAACCGGGTACAATCCGAAGGGATGTTCAGAAAAATTGAATGACGCGCTATGGGCATTCCGTACCGCCTACAAAACACCAACGGGATCTACCCATTCCATCTTGTGTATGCAAAAGCATGCCACCTACCGGTCAAAATCGAAAATGGAGCATATTGGGCTTTGAAACATTGTAACATGGATATGGAATCCGCAGCCAAAAACCGTTTCATGCAACTAAACGAACCCTACGAGGTAAGGGACGGAGCCTACTAGAATACTAAGATCTACAAAAAAAGAACTAAGAGATGGCATGACTTAAGGCTACGTGGGGATAAGGATTTCATTATTGGAGAAAAAGTGTTGCTATTCAATTCTCGACTTAAGATGTATCCGGGAAAACTTAAATCAAGGTGGATGGGTCCCTATGTTGTTAAAAAGGTATATCCGTATGGAACAGTAGAAATATGTGATAAAAATAGTTATCTATTCAAGGTTAACAGGTAAAGAGTGAAAAAGTACTATGATAATCAAATAGACGAAACGGAAAACGAGGTGGTGGAGTTCGAACCCGACATATTGGATTAAGGGGCTGAACTTGAGTCTAACTTGAAGACTCTGGAATAAAGACAAGTGCTGACCGGGAGACAACCCGGAACTTTTCAATTTTCTGTTTTGTGTCGAGTCTGTCAGACCTGCAGAAGATGCGGCGCGTCTCCACCATGGAATGCGGCGTATCATCTGCACTGGTCTTATCTTATTTTATTTTTCTGCGTTTTTATTTTACAACTTTAAAACATTATGTCAGTTTATTTAATGCGGCGCATCCTTGTTTAAGGATACGACGCATCTTTTATTCTGATTCGTATTAATTCCAGGCTCGATACGGCGCATCTTCTTCCATAGGATGCGGCGTATCGACTGACCTGATGATTTACAATTTTAATTTTTAGGTTTTATTTTTACTAACTACTAATGTATTATGCAAGTTTGAACCTTCTTAACTCAGGTGTGTTAAAGTCTAGGCGGTATTATAGATTCCTGAACTTTTTGTGAAAACATCATTCATGAAGCTTAAACCTTCTAATCCACAAGAAATTTGATCTTTGTTCGTAAACGCATAATGGAGGATCATTCCTAGCAAATATCAGGGAAGTTTTTCTATTCTAATTCTTTTATTTTCCAGTTTTTAAACCTTTAAAACAAACAACGAGGACGTTGTTTAACTTAAGTGGAGGGATGGAGAATTAGAACACTTACTCGTCCAAACTTTTTCAAAATATGCTTAAAATGCACTTAAAATATCAAAAATTAAAAAAATTTTAGCATGTTTTTGTTAAGTCTAAATTATATGGCCGCACACATAACATTACTTTTTGCCTATAATCAAAAACTTTAGTGTGTTGGTGACTTGTAAACTTTAGAACTTGGCTTGTATACTATTCGAGACCACCATAATGAGTATTATCGATATAATTGGAGTGACTTGTCTAACTTGGTAAAATTCTAGGATTACACCCAAAAAGCCTTTATATGTTATGTGATATTAACTAACTACACTGGTTAGTTAACCCCCGTATAAACCCTTTTGTTACTCTCATTTTTAGAGTAAAATACTCCTAGAAAAACCCTCAGAGCCATTCCTTTCGTTTCTTACACCTTTGATAAAATGTTTCGTCACACCCTTACACCTTACCCTACCCTGTAGATTGAAATCCGTGGTTAGTTACTTTAGGCAAAGTGTGTTTCCTTACATTACCTGTGTTTGCGTGTGTAATTCATTATCTTTGGTTAGGTCGAGAAATTGCACAATGCAATAGGAGTGAAAGTACATATTGTATATTTTTAGTTTATTTTTCGTGTTTTTACTACTTTCACTATTACAGTTATTTCTGAAAGTTATGAAAAGTATGGAAAAATTATCCGGAAAAATCGTGATTGTTTTAACCAACTTATGTAAGGTTTTGTAAAGTGGGAGATATCACCACTAGTTGTTGTTGTATATTATATTTATGATTGAATGGGAGTTGGCCGTTACGGGAACACCAACTAAGTTTATTCTTTGTTTAAGATTTTATTGAGTATAATTCGTGTCTACCTAAAGCGTGAGTTACATGAGTCAAAAGCGTGAGTTATTCAATGATATGAGTCTTATTCATGGGATGGTTGGGAAAGTAATTAACCACACTTAGGATTTTAATCTATTTGTTTTGTTCATTTTTATTTTACACCAATTTATATCCCAAATATTATCCATACCCTATATCATTCTTCATCCGAACCTTTGATTTATTGAGATTAGGGATTTGAGCAATCTTAAGTTTCGTAGTCGTGGATTCGGCTATGTATTTATGATTTTGTCGCCCCTTTTGATATAATATTATGGGTGAAGATTACTTGGTCCTATCTTTAGCCTATTCGAGTTAAGGAATTGAGCAATTGCGAGTATCGTGGTCGTGGATTTGATCATGTATTCATGATTTTGTCGCCTTTTCTGGAATATGAGATCGATAGAGATTAAAAAGGATGATCAACCCTTAACCAACTAACCCATTTTACCGCTTTAGACTTGTTACTCCTTGGCTTTAGTGGGGGAGATGCGTATACTTTTCAAGCTTATGATAGAATATTCGTCACAACTAGCAACTAAACGATTTAGAATTGTTTTATATTGAAAACTTATTTTGTTTCTACATCGTTAAGCGGTTGGTTGTGTGATTATGATAAAACGAATATGTGCTTAACTATTAAAAACAAATCCTAATACCTTTTAGGATACATTTTCATAAAACTAAATCTAAGGTTTACTTGGGGACAAGTAAAGTTCAAGTGGGGGGATATTTGATGAACTCAAATAAGTACACTTTATTATCATCATTTATCCTATTTAATTAACTTGTTTTACTTTATTATGTATGAGAATCGGTGCTTTAATGTTTACTTTAGTGATTCTCAGGTAAAAACAGGCAAAAGGTGAGACTTGGCGATTTTGGACTAATTACGGAGCAAAATGAGCAAGATGTCAAAAGTCTACTGAAACCCAGAAGATGCGCCATATCTAATGTTAGAACCTAAGTTTTCTACATTTTAGTCAAGTCTCGGTTATTTCATCATTTGTAATAGGTTGCTAAATTTATCCAAGTTACTTATCTAATGAATGTAAACGTGTGAAGTCCCTCACACGTCCAATGGGCCTTAAAGCCCAACGTCTAGAACAAGGAAGGAGAAAGGGAGTGTTGGCCTAGCTCCTCTCCTATAAATAGGATACTCATGTTATCTTATTTCTTGTTGGTTATTTCAATACACTAAAGAAACTCTTGCACTTTTATTCTTCATATTTGTTATAATCAACCAAACTCTATTTCTCATCTCATTTCTACCAAATCTATACTTGTGTTTACAATATGGTGACCTAACAAGTGGTATCAATCGCCAAAAGAAGGCGTTAGTTGTTGTTTTTCCTTTATACGAACCAAAAACCTTGTTTTTATCTCGTTATTTTTGATAAAGTTTGCTACTTTCTTGTTTATTTAGTGTTTTTATCACATCTTTGTCCTCAAACTTGTGTTACAAACTCAAAAAAACCAACAAAGTTTCAAAATTTCTCAAAAATTTGAGATTCGTACTATTTGTACCATTTTTCGAAAATTTTCAAATTTTCAAAAAGTGGTTCAAGTTTGCAACTTTCTTTAAGATTTCATCATTTTAAAGCTAGTTGTACAAGAATCTTGGATTAAAAACGTGTTTTTTGATTGCTTTTATCAAAAACAAAAACTGCCAAAAAGTGTACTTTTTTCGAAGTCCTTAAACCCTAACTTTCGAGATCTTTTGTGACTGCTCCTAAAGTGTTTTCGTTGGTTACTCAGTGCTTTTCTCTCTTGTATAAGAAAGAAAACACTTCGACTTGTTGGATATTTTCGATATTGTATAATCTCGAAAATTTGTGGAATTTTTTTGAAAATTTTGAACTTTCGAGATCTTTTCTGGCTTATCGAAATCTTTTGATTTTCGAGATCCTTGGAAAACTTTCGAAATCCTTTCATAATTTTCGAGAACTTTACTAATTCCTGCTACAGTAAAATTTCTCGAAACTTTGGCAAAATTTTCTCGATAAACTTGGTTTTTTTCGAAATCTTTTGTAAATTTTCGAAATCTTTTGTACTTTGACTGTTTTTCGAGATATTCAACATTTTAAGCTTTGAAAACATACTTGAGATAGTTTTCGAGAATTGGCATAACACTTATACCTTCTACAAGATCCATTTTCACACAAGTATTTCATCATGTCTCAACCACCGTACTACAACTTTCATCATCAGCAACCCTATCATCAAACACAATTGTTTCGTCAACAACAACAACAATTTCAACAACAACAACCTCAACAATCATATCCATATAATCAAATGGTCTCTCAACAACATGTCATGATGCATCAACATCAACAACTGCCTCAACCTCCACCATTTCCAATGCAACAAATCACTCAACCGTCGAAACAAACTCATTGGTTTGACCAAATGTGTGAAGTAATCACTACTCAACAATCAAGACATGAAGCAGGTTCACTTGACACACCACCCATGCTCACACCCGGTAATTATGCTCAGTGGTCAAGTCGATTCCTAAGATTTCTTGAACTCAAGAAACCACATGGCAAATACATGAGACAAGTTATCAATGAAGGCCCATTTGTAACACCGACTACCCATGTCCCTGGTGATCCTAATGCTAATCCACCCGTACCGGAATCATACAGACCCTATACTGATGCTCAACTTACTGCTGAACAACTACTTCACAAAGAAGCTGATGAATATGCCATGATCTACATTCTTCAAGGCATACCTAATCCAATCTTTCGCAGTGTTGATGCTCAGAAAACTGCTAAGGCAATGTGGGAACATGTTCATCTCCTAATGGAAGGAACTCAGTTGAATCAGGAGGACATGGAGTCAAAACTTTACATGGAATACACACATTTCATGATTGAGCCAATGGAATCACTTGAGTCATACTATCACCGCTTCACTAACATCATTAATGACCTCGATAGACACAACATCATCTTACCAAAGATTGCTGTCAACACGAAGTTCTTAGGATGTCTTGGTCCTGATTGGCAGAAGTATGTGACATTTGTTCGACAAGCACGAAACCTTCATGAAACACCATATGGTTTGTTGTATGACTATCTGAAACATCATCAACATGAAGTTGACAATGATCGCGCTCTCAGAGGAAACTATTCACAGCCCCCACCTACAAACTCTTTGGCGCTTGTTGCTCAATCACATGTTCCGGCTCCACCATTACAACACAATGTTTATCATCCAGAACAGGCTTATCACAACAACCCATCTCCGTATTCATCTTATGATTCTTCATCGCACCCTCCTGCAAATCAATTTGCATCATATGACAACAATGACACCTTGTCTACACCACTCACTGCTAATGATGACGATGATGATGAGGACTTCAACAGTCTCAACCAAGGAATTGCACTCATTGCTCGGGCTTTCAGCAAATTCTCAAACAAGTCCAACAATCGACTTCGTTCATCTTCAAATACAAGGAATCAAGCTGTCATTCACGATGGTCGCGTTGAGATTCAGAATCGCAACAGTAACAGATTTGGATCGGGTGGTAATATGGGTAACTCTAATTCTGGACAACGGTTTAACAACAATGGAGGATTCAGGAACAATGGTGGTGTCCCTCAGAGAAAGGCAGAGATTGTTGACACAGGGAATACTGAATCAGGGAATACAGTCATCAGATGCTATAACTGCAATGGAATAGGTCACTTGGCAACTGCATGTCCATCACCGAGAACTCAAGGAAGTAAGTATCACAAACAGGCATTACTCCTTGCTCTCAAAGATGAAGCCCGCAGCAACACGAATGCAAATGACAACAGCTTCATGGCTAATGCACATTCTGATGATGACATGGAAGATTTGGAAGCTGCTGTTATGCTGATGGCCAACATGCATGAACTCCACATAAATGACTCAGGCCCAGTTTATGACACTGATGGTCTTTCTCAGGTAACTGATCTTAACTCATGCCTCATACATGAAATTGCCTCCCCATCTGCATATGCATCTTACAAGGAACAAGAAGTTCAAAATGATTCATTGTTATCTACACACACAATTACTCAAATGGACACAAAGGTTACATTTGATGATTTTCAAATTAACCCGGTTGTCACATTTGATGATTCGGATACTAAAACTGTCAATGATAACAATGCTCACGTTGAACATTTTGATCCTTCGTCTGGTCCAGATTCAGAAATTCAGTCCCTTCTTATGATTAGTCAATCTCAAAACGTTAAATGTCAAGAGCTTAGTGCTAGATTGAAAGAGAAAAATGCATCATTAACTAGGGATATTGAGTGCTATAAATTTCAACTGTCAAACGCGGAAAAACTGATTCAACGGGAAAAAGGCTTTGAAGCTGCTTTTCAAAAATCTTCTCGTCACGAAAAAGAGTTAGAACACCAAATTGCTAAAATTATGGAGTCTAAAAATGACTTAGCTTCTGAGCTGGAAAAACAAGCGTTTGAACACAAAAAACAAATTTCACAACTTGAAGAAATAATTTCAAAAACCAAAATGGAGTTGTCAAATTGTCAAGCTGAGTTCACGGAACATAAACAAAAAACAAGAAAGAAAGTTAAGTCATACGTTGATGAGATTGTTGAATTGGAACACAAGCTTAAAGAATTTCAAAATGTTGTGTATAAAACTGGTATTTCAGTGACTACCATTCAAAAGTTTTCAGTAACTCGAACTAACAATGGTCACGGCTTTGCAATTGGAAGTGATTCACCATGTTTTTTACGTGTAGCACTCAATGAGATTCCAAAGTTATATAGTGCAGATCATCTCTTTGACGATACTGTTGTTCGTACTGTTGTATATGATTGTGAAGAGGAATATGAAATTGAAGAAGGGAGTCGATCAAAAATGGAAAATGTGACATATAATAAACCTTTTGATTACTCTAAATTGCCTCCTCTTACTGATATTTTCACACCACAAAAAGAGAAATCTGAACAACTATGGTACATTATCAAACCTCAAGAAGTTACTTCTCATGTAGCTCCTGCTAAACCAGTGGTGCAAATAAATGGTCCTATACCAAATGATAACAAACTTCAAAATCTTCCTACATGTTGTCGTATACTTAAGTATTTCGACACGTTCATGGATAACATTGAACAATTAGATGAAGCCATTGAACGCAATTCTAAAATAACGGTTTTTACTATTACTACTCCTCATGAGAGAGAAAAACGAGAAGTGTTTCAAAAACAGCTTTTACCAATTGCACGACATTTGCGTCATTGTGCTCGCCACTGGGAACAGGAACTTCAAAAATAAGTCTCATCTATGATGAATGTGTTCCAAGAAACTGACAAGCGATTTTAAATCAAAAACGTCAAAATCAATTTTTACAAAAAGATGCTGATCGACTCTTGGAACATTTTCTTAGTGCTGATATAATTTCTATTATTATGAATTCTCTTTATGAATCTGGTACTTCGATGCTTGTTGATGATCACTGTGATGATGTTGAGTTGTTGTCTAAACAAATTGAGACATTAAAAGATGAAAACTTTAATCTCCGAAAACACAATGATTATGTGCAAAACAAACTTTTAAATGAGATTTCTCAACTCAATAAAAAGCTTGAATGGTGTCAAAACCAAAGTCTTGATTTCGAACTGGAATTATAAAGTCTCAAAACTTCTACAACTTTTCAAAACGAAAATGAGGAACTTAAAAGTAAAATCTCGAGATATGAAAAGGAAATTGCAGAATTGCAAGAAGTTACAGATTTTTGGCAAAAGAGTCGTGATGAATATTTTTATTCTAACAGAAAACTCGACAGTGAAATTCAAGATAAAATGCACATTATCATTGAGTTGAAAGAGAAAATACGTAAGCTTGAAAAAGGAAAATTTGTCAACACTAATGTAATTGCTCTAGGAATGTACTCTTTAGATATAACAAACGTAACACAACACACTAAGAAGTCTAATTTGGATCCTTCCACTTCTACAGGAATAGTTGCCACTCATAGCGTTAGCAGATCCAAGCATAAACGAATGAAAAGGAAGAATAGGATTTTGCAACGTAGAAGAGAGACAATAGAAGCCTCTGAAGTAGAAGAACACCCTAGAACTTTGAATAAGACTCATCCTGCACTAGATTTAGATAATGATTCGGCAAATTGTAATCCTAATCTATGTGTAACGAATGATGAACCTTTGAATGTTTTAGTAGCTGATGCTTCATGTGTGTTTTGTCGTAAAAGTATGTTATCTGTTGATCATTCTAAATGTGTTGCAAATTCTCTTTTATCTCGTCTTAAGAAACGTACATTAGGCAGAAAATCTAGGCCCACTAATGCTTCTAAATCTGTGCTAGGACTTATGCCCTGTGTAGTTTCTAAGAATGATATAGTCAACCCAGTAGTTGCGAACAATACCTCTAGGATCATGCCAACTGTCACTGAATTTGATATAAAGAAGGCTAAATCTAGTTGGAATTGGCAACGTTGGTTACAAAGGACACATAACTTTAAATGGATTCCTAAAATTGTTAACATGTGTGCTTCTAACCCAACGGAACCCACAACTTCTTCGGGTTCCACCCTTACCATTGTACCATCGTCGTCTCTTTCATGTGATGCAGGTGGTGCAAATTGTTCTCTGGATTGTTGATAGCGGATGCTCCCGACACATGACAGGCAATCTCAAACTGTTAAAAAACTTTGTCTCAAAGTTCATTGGTACTGTCAGATTCGGGAATGATCATTTCGCTGCAATTATGGGCTATGGGGACTATGTCAGTGGGAATATCGAAATTAGTCGTGTTTATTATGTTGAAGGCCTTGGTCACAATCTATTTTCAGTTGGTCAATTTTGTGATGGTGATCTGGAAGTTGCATTCAGGGAGAAAACATGCTTTGTTCGTGATCTACAAGGAAATGATCTCATGTCCGGCACACGTGGAAACAGTCTTTATACAATTTCAATGTCCGACATGACCGCTTCCTCTCCCATTTGTCTACTTTCAAAGGCTGAATCGACAAAATCCTGGTTATGGCACCAACGCATGTCACATCTCAACTTCCGAACTATGACTGATCTTGCTCGCCATAAACTAGTTGACGGTCTTCCAAGGTTCCGATATGCAAAAGATCACCTATGTCCCGCTTGTGAACAAGGAAAGAGCAAACGTGCACACCTCACCACCAAACCAGAACCGAGCACTGATCATGTTCTTCAACTTCTTCATATGGATTTATGTGGACCAATGCGAGTACAAACGATTAATGGGAAACGATACATACTTGTGATAGTCGATGACTTCTCCAAATGGACTTGGGTCTACTTTCTTCGAAGCAAAGATCAAGCTCCATCAATGATAATCACCTTTCTCACGAAAATTCAGGTTCAACTTCGCAACACAGTAAGAATTGTAAGAACAGATAATGGAACTGAATTCAAGAATCAAACTCTTCGTGCATACTTTGAGAAAGTTGGAATTGAACATCAAACATCAATTGCACGGACTCCCGAACAAAATGGAGTGGTCGAAAGACGCAACAGGACGTTAGTGGAAGCCGCACGAACGATGCTCATTAATGCTCAATTACCAGATTATCTTTGGGCAGAAGCCGTCTCTACCGCATGTTACACCCAAAATCGTTGTATGATCAATAAACGTCACAAAGTCACACCGTATGAAATTGTTCACAAACGAAAGCCCAACATACAACACTTTCATGTATTTGGATCTCTTTGTTATCCGAATAATGATCGTGATGATCTTGGAAAGCTTAAGGCAAAGGCTGACGTCGGTATCTTCATTGGATATTGTGAAAACTCCAAAGGTTTTAGAATCTACAACCGTCGTACTAGAGAGATTCAGGAGACTATCCATGCTAATTTCGATGAGCTCACAGAAATGGCTTCTGAGCAAAACAGCTTAGGACCCGCAACCAACCGTCTAAACTTTCCAGATTCTTCAGCTGAACCGTTGTCACTAACTCGTCGAGAATTGGAAACATTGTTTTCTCCTTTGTTCGATGATTCATTTGAGACACGTGCACCCGATGTATCCACTAGTTCCACTGCTCAACCTGATAACATTCATGTACCTAATACTACGGTTACTACAACTACAATAGTAACACCCGATGCACCCCAAACTGAATCACCAACAATAGAAGAACAAACCGCTTCCAACACCGACAACCCAACTGAAGATCTGAACCAACAACAAGTACCCGAACCTGCAAATTATGATCCAAATGCGTTCTTCAATCAGTTTGCACTGACTCCGAACTTTTCTCATATTGCTGAGTCGTCAACACGCAACTTGGAATCAACTGATATGCAGCAATTTCATAACCCTCACCCTTTAACACATCATTGGACTCGTGACCACCCAATTGTCAACATTATTGGTCATCCAACAGCTCCAGTTATGACTAGACAAAAACTTCATTCCGATGCCGAACATTGCATTTATGCTCTAACAGTTAGTCATGAAGAACCGAAAAACATTAAAGAAGCTCTCACTTACGACAAGTGGATTGAATCAATGCAAGAGGAATTCAACCAATTCAAACGTCTTGAAGTTTGGGAATTAGTTGAACGACCGGATGGATTTTATGTCATTGGGCTAAAATGGATATGGAAAAACAAGTTAGATGTAGAAGGCAATGTTATTCGCAACAAATCACGTTTGGTAGCTAAAGGATATACTCAAGAGGAAGGAATTGACTTTGAGGAATCTTTTGCACCAGTGGCTAGACTCGAAGCTGTTCGAATTTTCTTAGCATACGCTGCTCACAAAAACATGGTCGTTTATCAAATGGATGTGAAAACTGCATTTCAGAACGGTCAACTACATGAGGAGGTATACGTTAGTCAGCCAGAGGGATATGTCGACCCAGAGCACCCAAATCATGTCTACCGACTTAAGAAGGCTCTTTATGATCTCAAACAAGCCCCCAGGGCGTGGTATGATAAACTTACTGCTTTCTTGCTTGCTAATTCTTTTACAAAAGGTTTACTAGATCCAACTTTGTTTATTCAAAAACACGGGGAAAATATTTTAATTGTGCAAATATACGTCGATGACATTATTTTTGGCTCTACAAACAAAAAGTACTCAAANGTATACGTTAGTCAGCCAGAGGGATATGTCGACCCAGAGCACCCAAATCATGTCTACCGACTTAAGAAGGCTCTTTATGATCTCAAACAAGCCCCCAGGGCGTGGTATGATAAACTTACTGCTTTCTTGCTTGCTAATTCTTTTACAAAAGGTTTACTAGATCCAACTTTGTTTATTCAAAAACACGGGGAAAATATTTTAATTGTGCAAATATACGTCGATGACATTATTTTTGGCTCTACAAACAAAAAGTACTCAAACGCTTTTGCCAGATTAATGAAACAAAATTTTGAAATGTCAATGATGGGTGAACTTACGTTCTTTTTGGGACTACAAGTTCATCAGTCTCCCCGTGGAATTTTCCTAAATCAGTCCGAATACGCTCTTGAGATAATTAAGAAACATGGAATGACCAGTTGTGATACTTAAAATACTCCTATGGCCAACACAACTAAGTTAGACGCGGATCCAAATGGGAAACCAGTTGACCCCACAAAGTACCGTAGTATTATTGGGTCACTGATGTATCTCACCGCTAGTAGACTGGATATTGTATTTGCTGTATTTATGTGCTCTCGCTATCAGTCCAGTCCAACTGAACTTCACCTCAATGAGGCTAGGAGAATCCTTCGATACGTAAAGGGAACCATTAATTTGGGGATCTGGTATCCTAAGGATTCCTTTTTTGAACTAATAGGTTTTTCAGACGCTGATCATGCAGGGTGTATGGATACACGCAAAAGTACTTCTGGTGGTTTGCAGTTTCTTGGAGATAAACTCGTGTCTTGGCAATCAAAGAAGCAGGATTGTACATCACTATCGTCAACAGAAG
>LBNU01007135.1:77960-89987 GCA_014162995.1 Artemisia annua
TATGATCTAGATAATTTAGGGTTTATGTAAATTATCGAAATCTTTCATGTGATTGTAGATTATGTTTGTAACGATTGTTTTGTGCTTAAATGCAACAGGTTCATTCGTGGAAACAACAATATTCATCAAACATATGTCTACAAACAATCTCGAAATTTCTTGTATAAGAAATTTCGATAAATCAAAGTTATCGAGAAATTTCTTCGAAATTCTTGATAAGTTGTCGAAAACCTCTGACTGATGTTATCGAGATCTTTTATAACTTGTCGAGATTTCGAAGAAACATGTCGAGATCCTTGAAGTTTTCGAAAACCCAAAAGTTATCGAGATTCTGTGAACAGTGCCTATCGAAATCTTTTCAAAGTTATCGAGAACATTTGGTTTGTAAGTTATCGAGATCTTTCAAACTTGAAAGTTATCGAGAACTCTCAATACAAATGTTATCGAGAACACTGAATTGGTGAATTATCGAGAACACAGATTTACAAGTTATCGAGATCACACTTAGAATAATTTTTTGAAAAGTTTGTACAACATGTAATCTTTATAAAAACTAAGTTGTATTCTTGTGGACTTGTATTCATGTGTATGTGGCCATTGCATTAATATCTTGTGGATGTTTAGTGTTTGTATAATCTATTAGATGTATTTAAGTTGCATAATGTGTTTTGAATGTTTAACGTTACGTCTTAGATTACATACAATTTATCATCGTCATAACAAACATCTCACGAGCTTAATGAAACTTGCATGCAAAATGTAAAATGAAATGGTCTTAAGTATCAAACTCGTACGTTAACTAACAAACTAACAAGTTGAATGTTTGAACTTATGACATTACATTTTCAGTTCACAATGGCTCAACAACAACAACAAGCTGAAAATGCACCTGCACAGAATCTTCCACTAATGACACTTGGTGAAGTAGTTCCAGCTGACTACAATGTGTCCCTTGGCAAGACTAATCTTCGCATTGACTTCAACAAGCTCAGAATTACTGAAGATTCTTGTCGGATCGTCAGGGATATTCTGTTGGCTCATCCATGCAAAGAAGTACTTACGAAGTCTGCTTCAGTTCCAACCTTCTACATTCATCAGTTTTGGCGCACTGCAAAGGTCAATTTGGATGATGCCTCGTTCACAGTCACTCTAGAACAACAAGAATATGAAGTTGATCTAGATGTTCTCAGGACAGCTCTCATGCTTCCTACTTCCGAAGTGTATGAACCGATGATGACAGAGCTTGAAATACTCGACTACATGATTGAGCTTGGGTATGATACAGAAGAGTCCTCCAGAATCATATTGTCCAAGATCAACATCAAGAATCTACCTCAACCATGGAGAACCTTCTACATGCTTATCATCAGATCTGTTACGGGTCGAAAGAGTGGTCATGAACATCCCCGATTATCACATCTGCAAGTATTCTGGGGGATGATGAGCAGAACGAACATTGACTTTGCTGATCCTATCATGAGCGACATCATCTTTCAGATCCGTTCTAAAGATCGAACCATGATTCCGTTCTTGAGGTTCACCAAGATGCTCATTGCCCACCTCTGCGGGAAAACTCCAGAGTTTAACCAAAGAATGTTTGACCGTACAGAACCAAAGCACAGCATTGTGGACGATGACAAGATTTCTTTCGTCAAGTCCATTCAATTCACTCCACGGACCACTGGCCTGAGAATTCCCGACAATCTTCTGACTGACAAGATTCGTGCATCTTCGAACTACCGAATCTACGATCTGGCCTTCCAAGCCGGGAAAGTAGGATTCACTGAAACCGAGGAAGTTCCAAGATACATTAGGGAGACACGCAGCAAGAGAGGTGCTAAGTCTGGAAGATCCAGCAGTACTCATGATCCAAAACAGCCAAAGTCTAAGCCTGCTGCAACCCCTAAAAGAAGAGTCATCAAGAAGAGAGTCCCGACACCTGAACCATCACCATCACCATCTGAAGCAAGTGAGTCAGAATTCGGCTCAGAAACCGAAACTGACACAGATGAAGGAGGGAACTATGAGATAAGGTATGTTGCTCAAGAGGATCCTGAGCTAGAACTGGCAAAACAACTAAGTTTGGAAACTCTGCATAAGCAACAACAACAACCACAAACTGGAGTTGTCATCCGTGAACCTGGTCATGATGATAATGTAACTAAACGACCTGAATCTGAACCTTCAACTGAAAAAGGCAAGCTGAAAAGCGTAGTCGTTGACACTCGAAACCTGGAGAAAGAAGAGCACAAGAAAATGCAACTGGCTGCTCGTCTCAACCTGGAACAACAACAGGCTCATCAACGACAACTTGAACTTCAAGCTCAAGGAGTCGGCTCTAGTTCTTCCATGATTCCCCCAACAGACACCACAACCACAACCGAACAACAAGATAAAGATGCTGAGGGCGACGTACTCATGAAAGAAGCTGGAGACAAAGAGACTGATGAACAACAACAGGAGACAGTCAATATCTCTCCAGTGTTAGAATCAGAAGGTCAAGAAGGTGAAGATTTGACTGAGAAAAACATAGAGGAACCAGTAGAGGGAAATTTGGATGATCAGACTCAAAACCAAGATCAAGGTGATCAGTTTCATGACACCGAAATGCACTCACCGCTAAAAGAAAGATCTCCGACACCTGAACAACCTCCTATTCCTCAGGATTCTCCAGCAAAAGATCCATCACCACCTCATTCAGAACCAGAATCAGAAGAAGAATCATCATCATCATCATCAGACCAATCACCACCACCACCACCAAAAGCAAAACAATCAAGAATGAAGAAAGCCAGTCTGAGAACAACAAAGGCATTCTTACGGGCAAAAAGAGTTGCGGGAACTACAAGGCCTAGAAGAACACCACAACAACAACAAGGTGATCTTCAAGACCAACTGAACAAGATGACTAAATTGGTTGAAAAGCTCTCAAATGAAGTTGAAGGGTTAAGAGAGACAAAAGCTTACGTAGATGAACACATGACAACAAACATGGGTGATATGATCGAGGCCTACACCAATGAATACTTGGATACAAACCTCGTATCTTCAGTAACTCCGAAGCTTGTTGAACTCTTCACACCCATCAGAGAAGAGCTGAATACCAGAATTCGAAGCAGGGTTGAAAAGTTTCTTCGTTCACATCCATTCTACCTTCAGACAACCAGGCCTACTACTGCGCCTGAGGACTTAACAGTAGAAAATTTGGAAGCTCTCTTAGCTGTGAAACTTACAGACAAGGCTGATAAGACTGATGAAGAAGCTGCTCTGCTAGAATTCTTAATACCAATGGCATCATGCAAGGAAGCAGCTGGGACACATAAACGTCACAGGAAAGATGAAGATCCAGACTCAGACTCTCATCGTAAGAAGTCCAAATCCAGTCATGAACCCTCATCTTCCAAACGACCTCCACCAGCACCTAAGCCTTCCACCCGCAAACCAAAAGGCTCAGCTTCCAAATCTGGACCTTCAGCTGCTGAGGAACCATTCATACTTCAAACTGACGAACCACAGGACGAACCTCAAACCGAATCAACTCAAATTGAATCTCCTGAACCGTCTACGAAGAAGAAGAAGAAGCAACCCTCAACACGCTTCTCATGGTTGAATGCACCAGAGGCTCCTGATTCGGATTGGGTCACTACAATGATCAAAGCTCATCCACCGCTTGAAACCGAAGAACCACTCCCAGGCAACACTTTGCAATATGCTCAGAGTATTCTTACGGGTCTTCAGTTGGAAAAAGTGACCAAAGCTGAACTTAGGCGAATAAACAAGGATGCTAGTGACTTTCTAAAGGCACGATCAGGAAACAAAATCGAGCTGGACTACCACTTACAAAACATCGCAGCAGCTCTATCTGACTCCTTTGATTGGCTCAACCCGGAAAGCAACATAGACTTACATGGCAAGCATAATGAACCATACTTCACAGATTGGACAAAACCATTACCACTTCAAGGCTTCGCTGACAAGCCTAGAATCCCGTACCGTTTCTTCTTCAATAATGATCTCCGCTACCTCACACACGACATCACAACTTCAAAAGATCGCTACAAGTCTTCCTTAAGAATTTCTGTACCGGCTGCTCGTTATGAAATTCCAGACATTGAAGAATCAGCTCCAATATTCAGAAACTCAGTTGTGAACTACAACAGAGACGCCTTACTTGGAATTCAGAACTGGTCTGACAGACGTAAGCTAGGGTACACTCACAGATATGAACGAACTTCTGGTGATGTGAAGAACAAAAGCCGAATCGTTGCTATCAAGGAAGTTCTGGAAGACAGACGGCATGATTATGTCTACATGAAGGAGATTGTGGTCAAGAGGCAAGATGAAAAGCTCTACAAGTTTTGTGAAGCTGATTTTCCACATCTTTATCTAGATGACATAGAAGATATGTATCTAGAAAAAGTTCAAGGAAGGATGAGGGGTCTCCCAAAGTCAACTCAATACAACTTCATCTCTTCCTTACTCATGTGTATTAGAAGACTGATCATCCGTGAACGCGTAGAAGATCTACAGTTAGGTGTTGAAAGTTACCAGGACGTACTCAATTTGACCAAACCACAACTCATGGTCGAAGAACTGCATGAAGCATCCCAACTAATGGTTCTCCTCAAACCAAAGTTCGGGGTCACTTACCTGAACTCAAAGCATCAACTACGGTTTATGCGGTTCGACGAGATTCACAAGTTCTGTGATGTTACACTACAACGGGTTCGTGATGGTCTAGTTGAAAGATTGGCGGATGATCTGCTAAAGATAAAGGAAGGAAAGAATACTCGGTGGAATTCTAGCACAAGAAGGATGGTAAAGAACTTCATACATGCCATGGAAGAAAGGCTTAACCGGAGGGAGCAGATCAGGAGATTGGAAAGCTACATCGGAGTTCGTCCATCATTTCCGATCCTGACATTCCAAAGGCCCAATGCAAAGTTCACCGACTTCAATGCCTTGGCTCCATCTCAGACATAGCTTTTGGTATAAACTTTCATTATTTCCAATTCATTCTTGATTATTGTGAATTATTAAGGCTTGTGTACATATAACAGTGCACAACCCATACCTTGTAAAGAAAGGACCCTGTGGTACGCTTCAGTGCTACAATCCTAAGATAAGGAGCGAAGGCTTCTTATTTTTGAGTAGAATTTATCAAACTTTTCAGATTTTCACAATTCTACTCAAAAGACAAGTATTTCACCTCAATAAGTATCCACAAGTTGAGGGGGAGTACTTGTACCTAAAACATCGTTCTTAAAATCTCAAATCTTTGATGATAACTCCCCACAAGACTCAAAAAGCATATTTTAATCAAAATCGTTTACAAAAACAACATTTAATATGCTATTTTTGAGGGGGAGAAGAAGAAAATGATCAAAATATGATGTGGCAAAGTTGTATTTCACTCGAGCTCGACTCAGAATTGACCCAAGAATTGACGAAACAAAAACCGTTAATATTCGAAAGGATTTATCCGAGTAGATTGTAACGTTTCGAGAAACTCTTTCTAGACGTTACTTTGACGGGTCTAACTTCCTTTATGGAATGTTTACAACTCAAGGTAGTTATTAGGGATAGTTGTCACCTAAAAACTGACAATGCATCCCTTTAACTAAGCAACGTAACCGTGTCCCTCGGGTACATGTCTATTAAGAGTGGATCAATTCTAAAGTGCTAACTTCTCCCGCATGTGTCATTTTCCGCAAAATATTCATAAGCACATGTGGAGGGGGAGTATTTCAAAAGAAAATAAAACCCTCAAAGTGTTATAAAACGTTTTTTATTCACAAACACTTTGAGAGATTTTCAAATGAATGGTTTCGAAAGGCATCACTAGGATAGTCATGGAGTTATAAGGTGACTAAGGTTAGGAATAACCGTCCTATGATCCGCCTAAACCGGAGGGATTTACCCAAGGACATCACCAATAGTTAGTATTTTGAAGTCCTTAGGTATGATTCGAAAAAGGAAAAATGAATGAAACGGAGAAAGAAGGGGTTGAAGAATTAAAAAGAAACGTTATGAAAAGGGTGAAAAGAAATGAGCCCTCCAAATTATTCAACCTTAGGGCAGACACCGGGTTCAATTCATATGCTACTGGTTGTTGCTAAGGCGACACCGGTATTGAAGATAAAAGACGTCATGGACCCAGTGACGCATGCACCTTAACCTTCTAGCCACTCGGGTATCTCTCAAAAGATACTTGTTTCATTCTCACGGAGAACCGTTATAATCTATCGACCTTCTATTTAGAGTTGGTTGATATTGAAACAGGAGACCCTGCCCCAATCTCCGCATAGGAAACCATAAGTTGCACTAATTGAGTCTAGAGCCACGAGATACATCAAAGATCTCTTAGGTATATTTANCATATTGATCTTAATCAACCAAGTCTATTTCTCATCTCATTTCTTTCATTTGAATACTTGTGTTTACTAATATGGTGACCTAACATAAGGTCCCAATTATCCGATAAATATTAAATAATATAAAAGTTTGCTTTATTTATGCTTTCAAGCTTACATCATAGAAATTTAAGCCCAATACACTGTAATTATATATAAAAGGCTCGTTTTTGCATGAAACAAGCAAGGATTAAATTATTAAGCGCATTTAAAATGCGGTTATAATACTGTCATCAATAATCAATAAACCGTTTGTAATCATGTTCATTAGTAACAGTTATTTGGTCTGACTTGTTGTTTTCAATTAATTTTATTAGTAAAAGTTTACGATCCAAAATATAGTTGTATTGATGATGCTATTAAACAATTAAAAAGTATTGATTCCTTTTAAAAAGATTATAGAGATTATGAATTTAACAATGCCTTAATTTCCGCCATAACATTTGCTAAAGAAATGAATGTAGAACCAAATTTTTGGAAAAAATAAAATAAAATAATAATAATAATAATAATAATAATAATAATAATAATAATAATAATAATAATAATAATAAAAGTGATGGTTTAAATAATAATAATAATAATAATAATAATAATAATAATAATAATAATAATAATAATAATAATAATAATAATAATAATAATGAACTATTTGTAGAAATAGAAATATGATGATAATGTTGACAATGAAATTATAAAAATCGGGGAAGAGATTTTTATAACTGATGATTTACCTATTTCATCACTTGAAAGCAGATTTAACCAATTTAGAGTGCATGAAAGCATCATTTATATACTATTTAGCATTGTAAAGTCACTTGATAATAACAAGCTTAAAAATAGTTAAACCTTGAAAATCCTTTTTAAGCCATAACAAATGTTCAGTTATTAACCGTGTAGATTTATTTTTCATAACTAAGAGTTTTGAAAGAATAACTAAGAGTTTTAAAAGAATTTATATATGTAAAACACATGTTACATCGATTGATAAGACATGCTAAATGAATTCGCTCATTTATCGATTGGAAATGAAATATTATTTAAAATCAATCAAAACTTCGCATAAAAGTGCTAGAAAAGTAAAATTTATATTAACGATTTTTCGGCAATAACTTCGATAAAAGGCCTCGTTTTAGAGTTTCACTTTAGGCCACCATGAAGGTGGAGCCGCCCCGAGATGTACAAGACCATAATGTGAATGAGATTATTAGTAACCTTCTTTTTTAATGACAATTATTTTCACACAATATACCACATATATCACAATATACTCAGTAAAACTTACAAGGCATCAAGCGACTTATTATATAATTGAAGTTTGGCAGGCAATCTTCGTCTTCGTCATCTAGGACCACTAGTCTTAACTCTTAGCTGTTAAGTACTTAAGTTAATGACTTCCAACTCTGAATGACTATAATGACTTCCAACTCTAAATGACGATATATATTATGTCTTATGTCCTTCCATGACTTTAGTACATGATGCTTACGGAGTTACGGGCAACAAACTAATCCTATCAAATATGCTAGCAAGTATGATCTTTCCATTATTTTTTGTCATTACAACTTTACTTCTTTCATCTTTTTTCCTTTTTCGCTTTGATGATTTCTATATGCATTAAAATATTAAATGGTATTCATGTCACTTCAAAGATTTGATTTCACATTTTGTACTTTCTTATATTACATAAACTATTTAGATTTAAAAAATTGGATGAAAATATAGTACCATATATGTTCTAGTTTAGTTGTTATCTAAAATATGTATTAATGTATATGTTAAATTATTAATTCTTAAATTTATGAAATAAATTCAATTTTTAACTATAAATGTGTATTACTTTATGTGTCAAATCATTAACTCTTATATATATGAAATAACGCACAATTACTATAATAAGAGATAATATATACGGAGTATTACTTATTAAATGTCATAAATTTGAGAATTGACGATTTTACATTATGTCTTGCTATAAATCAAGATCAAATCAAGAATGCTCATATGTGAAAGGTTGTGTATCAAGGGCAAAAATGGAGAATGTCAATTCAATTAAGTTTGTTATTCTCGCTACATTACTCATCGTTGCAGGTAAAATAATATTTTTTTTAATAAATTTTACTATCTAAATAATATGAGTTCAGAATAATATATGCACGGAATATTTGATTTTCATAGAATTAACAAAATTACAATTTACTTCTGATTAAATAGGTGTTAATGGAAAAGGCGATACGGATCCATCACCAAATGGTTGCATTTTAAAAGGTTGCTCGCATCCACCAATACATCTAAATGATCAAGAGATATGCCCTCCCCCGTCTTGTCAAATGGACAGTCAATGTAAAGGGTATTGTAATCCCAATCCTCGAGCTTTTTGCCAGGAAAATAAGTGTTGTTGTTACCTTGGTTGAACTTTTAATGATCTGNAGAATAACTAAGAGTTTTAAAAGAATTTATATATGTAAAACACATGTTACATCGATTGATAAGACATGCTAAATGAATTCGCTCATTTATCGATTGGAAATGAAATATTATTTAAAATCAATCAAAACTTCGCATAAAAGTGCTAGAAAAGTAAAATTTATATTAACGATTTTTCGGCAATAACTTCGATAAAAGGCCTCGTTTTAGAGTTTCACTTTAGGCCACCATGAAGGTGGAGCCGCCCCGAGATGTACAAGACCATAATGTGAATGAGATTATTAGTAACCTTCTTTTTTAATGACAATTATTTTCACACAATATACCACATATATCACAATATACTCAGTAAAACTTACAAGGCATCAAGCGACTTATTATATAATTGAAGTTTGGCAGGCAATCTTCGTCTTCGTCATCTAGGACCACTAGTCTTAACTCTTAGCTGTTAAGTACTTAAGTTAATGACTTCCAACTCTGAATGACTATAATGACTTCCAACTCTAAATGACGATATATATTATGTCTTATGTCCTTCCATGACTTTAGTACATGATGCTTACGGAGTTACGGGCAACAAACTAATCCTATCAAATATGCTAGCAAGTATGATCTTTCCATTATTTTTTGTCATTACAACTTTACTTCTTTCATCTTTTTTCCTTTTTCGCTTTGATGATTTCTATATGCATTAAAATATTAAATGGTATTCATGTCACTTCAAAGATTTGATTTCACATTTTGTACTTTCTTATATTACATAAACTATTTAGATTTAAAAAATTGGATGAAAATATAGTACCATATATGTTCTAGTTTAGTTGTTATCTAAAATATGTATTAATGTATATGTTAAATTATTAATTCTTAAATTTATGAAATAAATTCAATTTTTAACTATAAATGTGTATTACTTTATGTGTCAAATCATTAACTCTTATATATATGAAATAACGCACAATTACTATAATAAGAGATAATATATACGGAGTATTACTTATTAAATGTCATAAATTTGAGAATTGACGATTTTACATTATGTCTTGCTATAAATCAAGATCAAATCAAGAATGCTCATATGTGAAAGGTTGTGTATCAAGGGCAAAAATGGAGAATGTCAATTCAATTAAGTTTGTTATTCTCGCTACATTACTCATCGTTGCAGGTAAAATAATATTTTTTTTAATAAATTTTACTATCTAAATAATATGAGTTCAGAATAATATATGCACGGAATATTTGATTTTCATAGAATTAACAAAATTACAATTTACTTCTGATTAAATAGGTGTTAATGGAAAAGGCGATACGGATCCATCACCAAATGGTTGCATTTTAAAAGGTTGCTCGCATCCACCAATACATCTAAATGATCAAGAGATATGCCCTCCCCCGTCTTGTCAAATGGACAGTCAATGTAAAGGGTATTGTAATCCCAATCCTCGAGCTTTTTGCCAGGAAAATAAGTGTTGTTGTTACCTTGGTTGAACTTTTAATGATCTGCATAATATATTGTAACAACACTTGCTTTTTATATCCTATAATAATTTAGTGTTTGATATATGAGGAGGTTCATCTTACTCGTGTTTACGTTGTGTCGGATTTAATTAATATATATATATATATATATATATATATATATATATATATATATATATATATATATATATATATATATATATATACACACACACACACACACCAACTTTTATTCATAGAAATATAATCAAAACATATTACCCTTGTTTGTTTTAATTATACTTATTCATGTAACTTTGGGTCTACCAAAACAATCTACTAATAAAAAAGAACGTTCAGTGTCAACGATGTTAAGATTTTCTAACACTTGCAAATCATTAGATCACAATATACAACGGTACATAATACACTAACATTTGAATTTTAGCCAGTTAATACTAATCACATAAAATCAACGATACTAAAAGGACCTTATTATAAGTTATACTGATTATTTCTGTAGTGATAAATTGTGAACTCCTAAGTATATTTTTGTTAGAGAAAATAGGGTAACACATGACAAAAAAAGGATGGAATTTAACATTTACTTAAACTTATTTTGACTTAAATTACCAAACTAAGGTTGTAATATTTATATTATGGTTGCGATATTTTGGTTAAGTGTTTCGTGTAATGTATATATACAACATACTATCATCAATATATAACATTTATGAAAACACATAAATAAAGACTTAAAAAAATGAAGGTGTACAAGACTATAATGTGAATGAGATTATTAGTAGCGTTGAACGGGTGAGAGATATGCTAAGATATCCATGTTCATATATATAGTTGAAAATATTGAAGATGTATATGTGGTGGCTCAAGGGTAAAGCAGGTAAAGCTAAGGCTTTAGACCCACAATTTTTAAAGGCCCTGATTTTCTAGGACCATATGTATATACAAAGTCAGTCACATGTGTTTTTCGACGTCTTCTTTAGAGATCCGATTATGTAAGGTCCCAAATATCCGACAAATATTAAATAATATAATTCGTTTGGTAGGAAGGATGAAATAACAAATGAATGGAATAAACGATGTAATGGAATGAATGATGGAATGTAATGATTCATTAATGTTATTAATCATGTTTGGTTGGTAAGATAGACGTAATGGAATCGATAAAAAAAAAGAATAAAATGGCCATTGATTATAGGAAGTTTATCTAATGTGGTTAGTTAATGATGGACTTTTTTGTAATTTTCATCCATTACAAGATTTTAATGAAAAAAAGGAGGAACGACTAAGGAATAAAAATGGTGTAATGAGTCATTCCTTGCAATGAATCATTACATTGTAAATGTGTAAACAAACAAGATTTTTTTCATTCTACCGTAATAACTATTTTCATTCCCACTTTGATTACAGCAGGGCAAATTATTAAAAAAAGTATCATACTTGCCATGGTTTCGTCTTCAGAGTAGCGAACAATTTTTTTTTACTTTTGAGGGTCATTTTCTGTCAAATTCATCCTCTTTAGGGTACTTTGTGACATTTTTGCCCTTCGGGAAAAAAAATCTATTAGCTAAGAGGGGCAAAAATGTCCAGAAATTTCGCAAAATACCCTAAAGAGGATGAATTTGAAAGAAAATTACCCTCAAAAGTAAAAAAATTTGTTCGCTACCCAGAAGACGAAACCATGGCAAGTATATATATATATATATAT
>LBNU01007135.1:90203-102697 GCA_014162995.1 Artemisia annua
TATATATATATATATATATTTTAATAATTTGCCCATTACAGCATACCAAACGCTACGTAAAATTTTTGCTTTATTTATGCTTTTCAAGCTTACATCATAGAAATTTAAGCCTAATGCAGGTTTTACCGACTAGGTTTTAATATTTATAAAGTTGCTCGTTTATCTAAGGTCTACCTAATGCACTATCGGGCAGTATACCCGGTCGTGTGAGGTATAGCTAGTTGGTAAAGCTGAGGTCGCCCCAAGAGCTATGCGTGTGGAATCTATCTAAGTTTAATGTCACGTATAAAAGGGGATTTATGATTATAGAGATTAATTGACTAATATTAGTAACTAGCAAAAACAATTAAATAGAAGAGAATCAGTAGGGAGAAGCAGTGTTAACCTAATTACTACTCTTGTTATTATCATGACTAGTTTTCTAGCAAGTGCATCATTTCGTTTCGTTTAGGGGTTATATACATTCATGATCAGAGGGTTAAATCACCTAAATCTATCTTACACCTTGTCCTATTCTCACATATTGTAAATATAAGAGTTCATCGGTCGGCGTGAACCTACGAAGATGTAAGAGTCATTAAGTACCTCTACTAACTTGGACTAGTCTAGCGGGATGCGGGTATTGGTCACATCTTACATCCCCTCTAACTTTAAGCATATCGCATTGGTAGGTGGTCCTAGGGTTAATTCGCATATGTATGGTGATATTTCTACCACCAAGTCACATCCTTATCGGCTTGGGTCATAGGGTTAATTCACCAAGCCTTTAAGGAACTACCAATCCTCTATACTACCGAAACTAGAGTGTCCTAATACTCGCCAAGAAAGTGTACAAACAAAACAATAATAAATGCGGAGAAAACTACATCATAATAATAACAATTTTCATAACAAGGCTAACACCAAGAGGTGTTTAGCTACTCATATTCATCAATGCAGTCAAACAAGTGTTTGTTATCACAAATGTAAACATGAATCTAATACAAATCAAAGGAATAAATAAACTTATGATTGGTGTGTGAATTCTCCCTTGGAAATGACTTTTATGCTGATTGAACTTCGTTCCTCCTGCTTCCTGAATTCCTCCCAGCTTCTGTGTGGTGAAAAGTGAATGAATAAACTCGGAATTAGGGCTAGTATTTATAGGCCCGACTTTGCTACGGCGTAGCTGTATGAGTTGCTACGCCGTAGCCTTTGTTAATTTCATCCACGTCGTAGCTTGATCAAGTGCTACGGCCGTAGTTTCATCATTAATTGCTTCTACGGCGTAGTTATTTGGGAAACTATGCCGCAACTTCTTCTTTGGCCACGTGAGTTCTTTATAGCATGATTTTGGGGTCTACGCCATAGGTGGAGAGTAGCTACTCCATAGAGCCCTTTAATAAGTTACTACGTTGTAGTTATGGTTGAGCTATGCCGTAGTCTTTGTAAGTTGATGCTACGGCGTAGGTAGATGGTGCCTCTACGCCGTAGTTGGTGCAGAATCCGCATACTTCACATATTTTCTCATTAATCCTTCCATTTCCGCGTTTCTTCGTTCCTTTGCTCATCCTTGTCCTGAAAACAGTATATAAACGAATAAGAGTATATATCCTAACATATTAATACAAAAGATGAGTAATTAAGGGGGAAATTAACACTTAAATCACGGAACTATTTGATGTTATCAAAGCCCAATATATTGTAATTCTATATAAAAGGCTCGTTTTTAAATGAAAACAAGCAAGGATTAAATTATTAAGCGCATTTAAAATGCGGTTATAAGATTGTTATCAATAATCAATAAACCGTTTATAATCATGTTCGTTAGTAACGGTTATTTGGTATGACTTGTTGTTTGCAATCAATTTCATTAGTGAAAGTTTACGATCCAAAGATATTTTTATTAATGATGCTATTAAATAATTAAAAAGTATTGATTCCTTCTTAAAAGATTATAGAGATTATGAATTTAAGGATGTCTTAATGTCCGCTATAAAATTTGCTAAAGAAATGAATGTAGAACCAAATTTTTGGGAAAAAAATGAACTATTTGTAGAAATAGAAATATGATGATAATGTTGACAGTTAAACTTTAAAACTCGGTGAAGAGATTTTTAAAACCGATATGTAGAACCGTAGATGGGGGGGGGGGATGAATATGGTCTCTTTGGCTTTTTAGATGTTTAAAAACTTTAAGCCACAAAGGGTACCTAGTGGTTTGAACAACAACAACCACTAACATAATCACAATCCAAAGCAAGTATATGACACCACGATATATACTGGCCGTTTCGGGATGGGGGTTTATACCATCTGTTCGTCCAGTTGTGAATCCACGACATTATACTATTCACTAAGTATAATCTTTTCGGTGGACTATAACCCGTTACAACTTCACTCCACTGATATGCACAAAGATCGGTGCTCAATAAAAAGAGCTGCTCACCAACGGTATTCCGCCCTCGGAAACCACCCTCAAGGACTCATGATTCGACTTAACTACAAAGACCACTAAGACCATAAAGACTTCCCACCGGAAGTATCAAACCCCAAATAGATCCCCAATGATCTAGGCTTGGTCACCTCGACACAAGACTTTCCTTTACAATCAATTGAATGAATAAATGTTTGATTGTTTAATCAAGTCCTAACCTAACCTAGAGACTCGATTATAATAGAAAGGGTATAGAGAAGAAGACCCTCGACACCATCACAAGAGTGGATTAGGTTCTTCTGATTCTTCCCTTGCAAGGAGATGTGTTCTTTCAATGAATGTTAAGTGAAAGATCAAAGAACACAAGATAGAATTAGAGGATTGGGAGAAAGAAATTAGAGATGAAGAATAATGGCAAGGGGTGAGGAACACAAGAGGCAAGGGTGGGTATTTATAGGACAAGATCCCAAATTGGAAAATATTTACCGATGCTGGTGCATCGGAGCACTAGCAGCGCGCCAGGATGTCTGGTAAATATTTTCTTGTGGGATCTTGGTCTTTTAAATATCAAACCTTGGTAAACCTCCAATTGTAGTTCACACATTTAGACCTTTCCATTATTCATCCCCAAGGTCTACCAACTCAAATAGCCATTTTTTAAAAATGATTTGTAAAGTATTTAAGTTAAGCCAATTATCAAAGAGAGAAAGAAAGAAAGGATAATTGGATAGGAGTAGTTTGGGTATTCCTCACATGGCATAAAAAAGAAAGAAAGAATATGCGATGGTATTTTCCTTTTCTTGGAAAGGAAGTGTGTATGTTAGAGATAGAGAGAGGGAAGAATTTGAATTTGAAATTCAAATTGTGTGAGAGGGAAATGAGAGAGTGGGGTTAGGTTCAGGTGAACTATGGTTGAGTTAGAAAATAGACTATGGTTGAGTTAAGAGGATACCCAAGAGAATATTCCAAACTTGGAGAGAAAGGGGAGATGAAGGGTTGTGATGAGTTAGGATGAGTTGGAAGTGATATGATGGAAAGGAGCCTTGTTTTGAAATTCAAATTTGAATTTGAATGTTGGAGTGTGAAGAGTGAAGAGATAAGGTTGAGTTGACATGTGTAAGAAGGATGTGATGAGGATCTAAGAGAGTATTCAAATTTGAAATGAGAGAGTGAGGGAGTGAGTTGTAATGTTTAAGAATGAGTTGGATAGGATGTGATGGTGATAAGATGGTGAGCCTTTGGCTTGGATTCAAAATTTAGATTTTGAATGTTAGAGTTGAGAAGTGAGGTGGTTTGTGGTGAAGGTTTATTTGTGTTTGAAATGGATGGTTAGATGTAGAAGATGAAGAGGTGGTGAAATTCTAGTGGTTGGATTGCAGTGTAGTGAAGAAAATGTATGGAAGATTTGGTGTGTGAATGTAGGGGACAAAAAGTATATGCAAGTACAAGGAATATTTAGAGAATGTTCGGGATAAGATTTTTGGAGGATTTTGAAATTAAAAGAGGATTAGTTTGGTGAAGAGATTAATCAAAGGAGTGATTAAGGTTTAATCATTTTGTCATTAAATAAGAAAAGAATTGACAAAGATGAATATAGGTTAAGAGAATCAAAGTTTACTTATAATCTCAAGTAACTCAACATCGAGTATTCATAATCTCATAATACATGTATTTCCACGACTCGACATAATCAATTCTCACCTTGATGCAAACAATCTAAGTGCTTTGCATCATTGTAAAGCATTTCCCATGTCGGGAAAGAATGTATTTACGCAAAGGGACCTTTGACTTATTTTGGCCAATAAGGGAGTAAACTCGTTACGTGATTAGAGAAGACGTAAACACGGATTATGGCCATTGAATACTTTCACTTGATGTTACGTGAAATATATGAGTCCCCTAGGTTTAGATAAGCCTTGGCTAGAGGCGTTTATCAAAATACTTGAGTTGGCGTTTTGCCAAAAACGAGGGGTTGTAAATTTAGATTCCTCTAATTCTAAAACTTGTTTCGAGTGTTTCACATAACATATTCATACCTGTATTGGAAGATCCACACTTAACGCGTAAGGGGAAAGCCGACTTTCAAAAACCACCACGACCCGAGACAGATCCTGGCGCGCTACTGGCGCGTCGAAGCTCTGGCAGCGCGCCAGGCCCGGTTCTTAGGTCGTTTTGGTTTTTGGCTACCGTTTGTGATTTTATGTGTTGCGAATGTTTATTTGTCATCATTAAAACACAAAGAGACCTAATTCATGTTGCCCCAACATGATCATTTACCTATTTTATCACTTGAAAGCGGATTTAACCAATTTAGAATGCATGAAAGCATCATTTATATACTATTTAGCATTGTAAAGTCACTTGACAATAACAAGCTTAAAAATAGTTAACTTAACCTTGAAATTCTTTTTAAGCCATAACAATGTTCGGATATTAACCGTACAGATTTATTTTCATACCTAAGAGTTCTGAAAGAATTTATACATGTAAAACACATGTTACATCGATTGATAAGACTTGCTAAATGGATTGACTCATTTATCGATTGAAAATGAAATATTATTTAAAATCAATCAAAAGTTCGCATAAAAATGCTAGAAAAGTAAATTTAATATAAATGATTGTTCGGCAATAACTTCGATAAAAGGTCCCGTTTTTAGAGTTTCGCTTTAGGCCACCATGAACGTTGAGCCGCCCTGAGATGTACAAGACCATAATGTGAATGAGATTATTATTAACCATCTTTTTTAACGACAATGTTTTCACGCAATATACCACATATCTCACAATATACCAAGTAAAACTTACAATGCATACAAGGCATCAAGCGAATTATTATATACTTGAAGTTTGGCAGGGAATCTTCGTCTTTGTCATCTAGGACCACTAATCTTAACTCTTAATTGTTAAGTACTCAAGTTAATGACTTCCAACTCTAAATGACTATATGCCAAAAGTTCTTTGTAGATCTAACTTTTAGCACAGAACCCATCAATCAATCTTAAACACTCATTTTTTTATCAAAATAAAAAAATAAACTTCAACCTTTTTTTTAAAACTTAAATATCTCGGAAACCGTAAATCGTCAAGTTACAAAAATAATACCATCGCGACGAGAATTAAATTATCTTTCTATAGACATGCATTGTTATATACTTTCGACGAACTTTTTTTTGATGAACTTTTAGTTTTTTTCAAATTTTCTGCCGAGAAAAATTATATATGATTTGTAAAAATTATATATGATTCTTTAAAATCAAATCATATATGATTCTTACGATTCATAAATGATTTTTAGAAATCATATATGATTCCTAAAAATCATATATGATTTGATTTTAAAGAATCGTATATGATTTTTACAAATCATATATGATTTTTTGGGCGGAAATTTTAAAAAAAAAGTTCGTCGAAAAAGAAAGTTGTCGAAAGTATATAACAATGCATATCTATAGAAAGATGATTTAATTCTCATCGCGATGATATTTTTTTTGTAGCTTGACGATTTACCGTTTGCAAGATATTTTGTTTTAAAAAAAATGAAAAATAAAAAAGGGTGGCTATGATTGGTTCATTGGTTCTATAGCAAATATGAGATCTATATTGATCTCATCTCATGACTATATCACTTTGTTCCCAAGTTCTTATTTGGAGAGAAGAGAAGAGAAGTGGAGAGGAAACTGAAAAAAAAATCACGTTCCCTAGTTTTATTTGGAGAGAATAGAAGAGAAGAGGAGAGGAAATTATGCCAAAACTTTTCTCCTAATCTTCTTCCCAAATTGGGATGATTTGAAGAGAAGGAGGTTTTAAAGCCATTTTTTCTTACATTCCCTTTCTTTTTCTCTCCAACTAAGGAACGCAAAATTAAAAATCATTTTTTTTGGCTCTCCTCTTCTTTTCTCTCTTCATTTCTCTTCTTTCCGTTTTATACTCGGGAACAGAATCTATATATTATGTCCTTCCATGACTTGAGTACATGATGCTTACGGACAACAATTTAATCCTACACTATATAATAGGCTAACCATGACACGTCATTAACCTCTAATATTTGCCACCTCATTGCCACATATTCAACTCAGTGCCATGTCATTGCCTACATGGCACACACTTCTCATGCACTAAATCCGGAAATTTTAAAAAATTTGTCACTTATGGGACTAGAACCCGCGACCTTGCATCCAACACACAAGAGTGTCAACCACTAGACCATTTAAGAGTTTTTGTTCAAAGCTTTGAAAACAAAATATAGATCCTTAAATTTGAATCAATAAATCAGTTACATGTTTGAATGTGAAGTGTTTGACCAAAAATTCAAATTCGCTAAAAATTAGGCATTCTCATTAATTGCAGTTTTGAAGGCAAATTTATTTTCTTACCAATTATTTACACAAAACACACACAAAAACTACGGCAATCCAAAAATGCATCATCAAATCAAATTCATATGATTATCATTACAATTATGGTTCATCTTGATCGGATTGATGATTATCGACAATTATATAAAGTACGCATATGATTATCAACAACTATATAATGTAATCGATTTTAGTTCTCTGTTTAATCTAATATTTTCATTCAATTTTTTAAACCTTATTGTAAAAAAAAATAGGGGTTTAATGATTCATGATGGTTAATTTCAAGTTATTGAAAATTTTCAATTTTATTTTATCAATTGATGGTTCACATTCGAATCAAGTTTTAATAAGGTTTTTGATGATTCAATCCTTGCTAATATGTATAATTGTATATTACAATTAGCTTGATCCTTTTTGCTACTTATCTTTGATTGAGTAATAAAAAATAATTTAATATTTGATGTGTTTTTGTAGCTTTCATGGTTGAGTATGTGTGTACACGTCTATAATGATGGGGTAAAGCAATCAAACTGATGTTATTCAATTTGGCAATGAAAACATTGTTACAAGGTACTTTTTAGTGTTAAATCCTTGATAAAGTTCATTCATTTTTTTATATACTCACTTGGTTATGTTAAGGTAGATGGTACTGTTGGACGACGGCTTACCGTGGATTAATTCGTTTATTCCTGATATTATTGGTGCCAGTTTGGATCATTAATGGTTCAACCAAAAGTACTCCTTAAACTTCAGTTTTTATTATATAGTATATTAAAAATTCGTCCAAATGGCAATGTTGCATGCTGTGAGTAGATGTGATTTAATAAACATGCTTTCCTGCACTTTTAAAGTTTTGTTAGATTTGTAGAAGATGTTAGGTTTATTTTTTGGTAAAAGGGTTAACCCAGGTAAAATAAGATGTTAGGTTTATCATTTGTGTTGTGTTTCTTGAGGTTACACATTTAGTTGTTTATGGTTTATATGAACTAAAGTAAGGGTCTCTGGTGACAGAAATTGATAGATGGTTCAAAGAATTTTTTTCTTTATCTTATGATATGTATAATGGCAGTGTTCTATAACTTTTAATTGCAACTATTTTGTATTTTAGATCATTGCCCAACATCTTTCTGTAAGCTATTTGTAGGACTTGGAGGTTAATATATTCTGTTATTTTCATGTGATGATTAGATTGATTGTAATGTATTATTTGTGTCCTTTTTGCATATTATGTTGACATGAGCAGTTAATTATGCAGTGACTTATGCAGCGAGCTTATATGAACTGCTGAGGTTGAAACATTCACATTCGCCACACAATTACCACAATTCATTTTCAAACGTATTCAATTCATAAATCCCTTAATTTTTTTTCCCATAAAATAACTCATCCTACTTCATGAATGATGATCACGGGTGCTTTTGATCAAGGTATGAGTTGACAATTGTTTTTTCTTACAATTATTGTGATGTTTATTAATCTACTTCTTTCGAGGATTAATTAAAGTGTTTGCCTAATTTTGAATGCTTAATTTTGATTTATTCAATCAGTTTATGTTTGATTCCAGTATCCATGGCTTTGATGAATCGTGATTTATTCAATCGATATTAGTTTTATGTGATTACTATTGGGTGTGTATCTGTTATGTTTACATCGATTCTATATCTTTCTATAGCAAGAGGACAAGCTTGAAGAGGATGGCAAATCCCTGATCAAATCCATCTTCCAGGTTAGTGTGATTTCTATAATTATGGCATGTTTCTACTTTGTTACGAGTTATGTTAATTTACAAGATAATCAGTTATTGAATTTAACTCAATGATCAAAGGAGGTTATCCGCAGAATTAATGATGACAATGATAGAGTTCTATGTGATCTCAATAGTGGTTAAACTTCAAATGTTGGCTTAAAGGTATAATCATTTATCAAACAATATTCGGTCAAACAATATTATGAAATCATACCTAAAAAAACAATAACCTAAAATCATACCCATTTCTAAACTTACACCAATCAATAAACGATCGTTTCTCCAATCCCAGAAACACATAATCAATGGAGATTCATACTCACACTAATTTGTTTGATCGAATCACCATTAAGCAGAAGTTCACAAAATCTCATTATCTTCAATTAAATATAATTCTAAACCCACATAGAGATCGACTATATCATCCATCATGTTTGGATCCGAGTTTATGGTGACGTGCCTCCTACTAAGCTCACTTATGTGGATAAACTCGAGAATTACTTCGATAAGGTGGAGTGGAAGATAGAGCCACCAGTGAATCAAGTTCTAGATAGACTCAAGAATTACTTCGATAAGGTAACACCTCGCTAATCATCTGCGTCCTCATTTTTCCAGTTATGTTTTATTTTCAATACTAATAGATATACAATTTCAAATATATGAAAATTAAAGGAGAATTAGACACACTAGACCGAACAAAGGATGATGAAGTCAAGAAATTCATAAGTCAAAATATCCATTTTGATTTTTGTATATTTATCATAATCAAAGAGCTGATGGTAGATGTTTCCTAACACTATATGGAAGTGGCACTAAATGTATTCTTATATATTTTTATTTAACGTGAAGTTTCAGCATGCGGATTGGACCATTTCATGATCAGTTATGACAATATATATATACACTAGATCCTTTAAAATGACTGAAAAAAACGTTGGTGTTAGATGTGTGACAGGGTAATTCGGTTTAGAAAATTGAAATGAAACACGAAGCACTCTCTTTTACTTCATTGTGGGTTTATGTAGGTTTTTGAAAATAACCAAAAACATTATACGTTCCTCATCTCACGATACACCTTTTCTTGCTAACATAGCTTCATTCAAAAAATTAAATTTTATAAAAATTCCAGATGTGTATCCATGAACTAATATGTGGTTGCTAATGTTTGGTTGATTTACACCAGTAATTGAACCCGGTGATGGCTTTTTGTCTTTGAACAGGAAAAAAGATTGTCAAGTGCATCTAAAAAAACAGCAAGAAAACGAGTTCAGAAAATACTTTGGAAGGCGTTTCGGGTGTACTCCTTTGCAGGTGGACAAGATGACATGCTGACAACTTAACAAAAGAGCTTGCACAACAAATAAAAGCTTAGACTGGTCAGTAACATTAATATACCAAAACAAAAACTTTAGTTGACATGTATAGATAGGGGAATGTTTAGAGGATTAGAATTGTAAAAGGAATCATCTACGACCTTGAGCTATTTGAAACCTACAATACAGAAACTTATTTTCATATTGTAAATCCCTTTTTTAATTCTCTTTATAACTCAAATGAATTAGTTTGCTTGCACTTCAAATGTATTTGTAGATGTAGGGGTTATATATTGGATAAAGGTGTGTTTGGATGTGATTATAGATTATTGTTATTTAACATTGGTATAACAAAAGTTCATAATGTAACTGTTAAAATGTTATGAGCTCTTATGATTTAAATTGGAGTATATCGAGTGTTTCATGGTGTCAACTTTTTTCAAGCTATTTACATGATTTAAAATTGAATCTTCCTTCTCTTTGCAGATTGCACCCTTTATGGAGCAACTATGCTTAATCAAACTTTGTAAAGGCAGAAAGCATGCTCATTGGGTCATAACTATTTATTTATATTCATGGCATACCATGAAAAAATGATCATGTAGTAAAAGTTACATTTAGTTCGATTATGCTAATAATGTAACCATTAGAGTGGAACAATAATATAGGCAACCTGTTAGTAAGCACGTCTCTAAATATTATGGTTCGTGTTTATGTTTCTAATCATGCTTAATTGAACCTTTTTATGAGAATAATATAAATGTCATATTAATCAAGTTCTTTGTCAAACAAATATTATGAGGCGAGTCCAACAATGGCAGCAGCATATTCAGTTTCACGGGTTGTTAAGATCCCCATGATGTGGGTTTCTGGATTAAGTGTTGTTACTGCACCAATGGCCATAACGGCAGGGCTTCAGGAGTGGTAAGAACATCTTAATTAGAGGTTCTGCATTAGATGTTGTTCGTCGTCAAGTACTAACTCAAAACAATTTAATTTATCGAATGTGATTAGCAGTTGTAATAAGGAAACCAAAACCCCCAAACTTAGGACCAACTTTGGGGTGTTTGGTAAGCTTATTTGAAACATTATATGCTGTCTACAGGGGTGTTTGGCTTCTACTGTCTAAAAATATGTTTGGCTACTGCGCTCTCTAAAGGCGTGTTTGGCTGCTGCTATCTAGAAGGGGTGTTTCGTTGCTGCCTTTTTGTTATTATTTACAAAAGTCAGATAAGAAAGGTACACATAAGTATTACCTATACAATTTTAATATTATTCTTTTGTGGATTTTAGCTATCATGTAGTCATCATTCACGAACCATGTGATATATGGCTTATCTTTAGACAAATTTTGTTAATGGCTTTTTGAGGTTTCTTTAAGTACTTATTTACCTTCAATAAAATCCCAAAAGTTGTCAATCCATTTTAATAAACATTTTTGTTAATTGTAGACCTTTTCCGTACTGCTTGAATTTTTTCATTATCGCTCATAACAAGGAGAAATGTAAGTTATTGATAACGAACATGCTTCCCCTGTCTTCTCTCACATTTGTACAATGTATAAGTTATGACCATATCTACTCTGTAATCTGATCGTACATGTGAGACATATTTCGTTAATGCAAATGGAGATCTTTTTTGTAACACATGTTATCATTATAGGAACTATATTTTTTACTAATCAATAAACAAAGAAATTGAAACACTCGTGTTTCTAAAATATTTGAGTTTACAACAATAGGATCATGTCGCGAACACATAACTAAAATTTTGGATATTTGCAGGTGAGGGATTCCAGTGATGATGATTCTGTAGTTGAGTCCAGTAATGATGATTCCAATAGTTATCATTGAAATTACAGTTTAACATCTTGGATTCTTAGTTAACCGGAAGGAAAACATGAAAGTTACTCATGTCGAGGTCTAGCTTGAGCTTCAAATATAGTTTTACTTTGTACTTGATTCTTTCTTGACATGTATTTAAAATATTCATTTTTGTAGAAACAAACTACCAAAGAAGTTAGATGATCCGGGTCTATTTGTCCTACCATGTAAGATTGGTAATTCGGAAGCTTATGACACACTAGCCGATCTTGGATCTAGCCTCAACTTACTTCCACCATCTCTCTACACCAACCTCAAAATAGGAAAGCTCGAAGAGACCGAGGTAATAATAGGGTTAGCGGATGGAAGCGTAGCATACCCGGTAGGAGTAGTAAAGGACGTGATAGTTCACATAGGAAAGTTAACAATGCTAGCCGATTTCCATGTCCTCGATATGATTAGCGACCCCACATGCCCCTTGTTGATAGGAAGAGGATTTCTAGCCACCGCTAGTGCTATGATTGATTGTAAGAGATCCAAGATAGCGGTAGGAGAAGGAGAAACTTGGTCGGTTTATGATATTAAGAAACATGCCTATGACACCAGTGAGGAACCCCCCCCCGATAGGAAGACTTCTAGATACGGACCATGGTTAGAAGGAGACTTTATAGGACCCCAAAGCCCATTCTACCTAGAAGAAGAATTTGTAAACCGAACACAAACAGTAGAACAACTTTTAGCTAGGGACACCGAACTAGATCCCTTTGAAGATCCCCTAGTTTTTAGAAAGATAACCGACTTCCTAGGAGTTTTGCCAATCAACCTAGCCATGAA
>LBNU01007135.1:106519-129091 GCA_014162995.1 Artemisia annua
GAAAGCTGAAGTAGTACATACCACAAGTTATCAAGAGACCACTTCCCCCAAGAAGATGGAATAATACACCAGAAAACGAGTTAAGACACTGATTGTCTCTGCGGTTGTGACATTTGTCTTCCCGGAATATCTTCAGCTAAGAAGTATAAAGCTCATCATGTGTACTCGTTGAGCGTTCAGATGTATGTCTCCTTCCCCCTTGCTGGTTTTGATACCTCAGAATCAGCAACACCTTACACTTGAAATCATGTGAGAAGAACAATATTGGCTCAGATGTATTTGGTGAGAATCAACTGCTATAGAAACTCTCTATGACTATCATTACCAACCCTTAAGTAGGCTATTTGAAGTGACCACTGAAGACGCAAACCCGATATACTAAACTTGAGGCTGAAGTAAAATTCCCCATTCTGGTGACTTAAGCTTGCACTAATGTTGGAAGAACGGTGTAGAGAATTTATGTTTCAAGCAAATCCCTAAGTACTCAATACTTAATCAAAGTATGATACATTAACACCTCTTGCGATTATCCACAACGTCATCAGCGTGTGACATTGAGTACTACAACGTAACTCCTTAAAGTGATAGTTAACCAGGTCTTCAACCATCCACCCCGACTGCTGGTAACTAGATAAACCAAGTTTTCAACTTAAATCTTAATCATGAGCAAGTTATCATTGAAAGTCATGCATCCAACCAACCCCGACTTCAAGATAAAATAAGATTACACCGTTGTGAAAGTTAACTTCAATCTCAAATAAAGGATACCAAATAAACTCCGTGATCACATGACATTCCATGTCCAAATACTTAGCCGACATTTTCCTTTATGATCTTGCGGTTGGTTTACAAAGTGCACATTGGAAGGAACAAAAAATCCGTGAAGAAGGAGATTCTTTAGAGTCTGGTTTTGGGAAGGGGATACCAGATAACGGATCATTATTCATGTGTGCAACTTTAATATCATGATAGTCATCATCAACACCTTGAGGAATAACTGGAGATTGAGTTTCTTGAGTAGTCTGATTTGTACTTCTAGATGGTGGATCTTGATCAATGGAGATTGAAGAAGGTGAACCGGTTGAGTCAGCGGAAACCGAAGCAAGAGCTTCAGTCGCTAGATGATCAACATTCTTTGAAGCTTGGAAGTATTCATCAAACATAATCCCAGTCATCCTTAGTGAGTACAACATTAGGTGTTGGAGGAGAATCGTATAACCATTCTTCAACATCAATCAACATGTAGTATATTCATACTTCTCCCCCTCAAAAATTGCATACAAGGTTTGCCATTTTTGATTGAGTAGCAAGTGAATAAGAATACAATCAATCATGTAGATTATTCACACTTCTCCCCCTAAAAAATTGCATACGAAGTTTGCCATTTTTGATTGAGCATGTGAATAAGAATACAATCAATCATGTAGATTATTCACACTTCTCCCCCTAAAAAATTGCAAACGAGGTTGCCATTTTTGATTGAACAAGTGAATGAGAATTTGATCAATGATAAGTAGATCCACTTGATGACTGAACGAACATGGAGAAAGCATGAAGCATGTTGATGGGAATGGTCAAAAATAAGAAGATTTCTCTTCTTCCGAAGATAAGACGCACTGAATCGTACACCTTTCTTTCCTTTGATGAACGGGGCCTGAAGTAAAGTCGACAGACGCCATAATGTTGACATGAGAACCGAGGCTTGAACTGATTTGTTCAAACGTCATAATGATGAAGAGCGAGGCCTGAACTGATGTGAACAGACGTCATTGTCATTGAAGAACGAGGTTTGAACTGAAGTGTTCAAACGTCATAGTACACATACGTCATTGTCATTGAAGAACGTGGTTTAAACTGAAGTGTTCAAACGTCATAGTACACATACATCATCATTGACATTCCAGACCTCCTGAAGCAGGAGATATGCTTGCTTTAGGCCTCCATACTTTGAGTCTTCTCATGTAGTGAATGAATGATGTACCTGCAACTGAGTAAGGACTACCTGCACTAACATCACAAACTTGATTGCATATATATGGGTTAGTGACAATAGTATCCAAACCCTTGGGGGTTTCACGGTCAACCATGGCATTGCNCAGACGTCATAGTACACATACATCATCATTGACATTCCAGACCTCCTGAAGCAGGAGATATGCTTGCTTTAGGCCTCCATACTTTGAGTCTTCTCATGTAGTGAATGAATGATGTACCTGCAACTGAGTAAGGACTACCTGCACTAACATCACAAACTTGATTGCATATATATGGGTTAGTGACAATAGTATCCAAACCCTTGGGGGTTTCACGGTCAACCATGGCATTGCCATCGGTAAGCAGCTTTCCGGTAGGTATCCACTTAAGGCAAGGTCTAGGATTATTAAGCTTCTTATGCATAGTTGAAAGCTTATCGATATTCCTAGTCTCCAAAGATTTAGCAGTTTCTATCCACCTAGGAGAAGTTTTAGGTTTGTTTTGCTTCATATGCAATGTGAATGACTTATTGTAGATCCTAGACTTAACAGGTTGAGCCTTAGCCGTGTTCCTCAATAAACAAGGAGGCACCATACAAGGTCGTGAACCTAAGATTCCATCCTTATGTTGCAGTGCCCTTTCCCTAGCCTGTTCTAGATTATAGTTCTTGTCCAAGTCATTTATATTATAGGAATTTTGAATCTTAATGCTTGGTTTTGACACTGTTTTTGAGCTAATCCTAGAGGAGCTGAGAGCAGGAGTGACAACTTGTTGAGGCTTAGTAGAACCAGAAGCAATGATCTTAGGTAAATAATGTGGAGTGACTGGTTTTGACAAAACTTGTTCCGCATCAACTTGGGAGGCAAACCGTGTTTTTGAGAGTTTTGGTCGTTCAGATCTAAACGCAGTCGGTTGTCTAACAACTGATTGGTTTCTATTCGATGGTAAAACTGGTTTCCCCAAGATTGATGGTTTTGCAAACTTAGTGTTCACACTATTCCCTGTTGCTTTTCTTAGCTCATTTTTTAATGCTGCAATTGTGAAGCCCTTTTCCAGAAGTTGAGCTTTGAATTCATCATTTTTGGCAATCAAAGAGGTTGTTTGTTCTATCGACCTAGTTCTCGTTTCTTTGATTGAATCACACAGTTCTTTGCAATGAATTTTCAAAGTCTCATTTTCATCAAGTAATTTAGCCACATTATGTTCTAATTCAATAACCTCGCAGTCATGTTTAGCTTTAACTTCATTACACATATCACACAACTCATTAATACATTTTTTCAGGTTTTTGATTGTCAAGTTCTTTGTTTCTAGCTAAGCTTTCAATTCATTAATCATAAAGAATTCACGGAAATCAGGAAGTTCCGGATCTTTACATGGTTGGTTAATCTGAAGACTTTCTTCCTTTTGTTGCATTGCAATTTCAAGAGAAATACAATGTTTTTCAAGCTGTAAAAATCTTTTTGAAAGTTCACTAAAAACTTCTTTATCAACCATATCATTTGATTTAAAAGCATCAGCCGTAAACACAGAACTTAACAAGTCATCACGTTCAGCATCCTGATCGCTTTCTCCCCCTTTATGACTCATATTTGTTGAATTAGACATGGTATTACTATCAGTCTCTTTCAACAAACTTGTGTCATAATTGAGTTTGATTTGATCAGTATGCTGTCGTACATTAGAGAGCACATTTTGTTGAACAGTTATAGGTACCTCAGCACATGACATTTGTTCATAAACCGGTCTAAGATCTGCATCCATGCCATGGGTGACTGGAGTCACTGAACTGCTGGTAGTGTCAAGCTTATCAGTCTCTGATCCTTTGCGCATCGTGACAACTGACCCAACATACAAAGCTTTACCCGTGTCATTAATACCATCACATGATTGCACCCGACATGCCTTCACCTTGTCGTCATACATAAGCTTGTGCTCTGCTTTTTTTCTCAATGAACCTCTTCACATTACCCATGAGTTGGATGAGTGTGTCTCTGAACGTGCCAACCTCGATTCCCGTATGATCAGCAAAACACTGTTTTGTCATCTGACTATCGTAGTCATACTCCATATTGAATTTTGAATCGATGAACACTTGAAGTTGTTTGTTGATCACACAAAGGGCAGCCATGGATCCAATTTTTGAATATTCTCCTTGCTCAAGTTGTTGTTGTAGTTGATCTAAGTNCGTGCCAACCTCGATTCCCGTATGATCAGCAAAACACTGTTTTGTCATCTGACTATCGTAGTCATACTCCATATTGAATTTTGAATCGATGAACACTTGAAGTTGTTTGTTGATCACACAAAGGGCAGCCATGGATCCAATTTTTGAATATTCTCCTTGCTCAAGTTGTTGTTGTAGTTGATCTAAGTTAAGAATCATTGTGTCTGTGAAAGTCTGAACATCTTGACCAAAGAGTGTTGCAAATGCACGTTCAAATCCCATCTTGAATCCAGTTCCCTCTGAAAGTACTGAGAGGTGTGAATGAAGTAGTCGAAAACATCCAGTGCGACTTTCCTTTGCGTTATCAAGCAATTTTAGTGGCCGAAGAACATCTGTCTCTTGCGGATTTGAGCACAAAGATTTAATTTTAGTAGTTTTAGATTCAAGACCAGTTGTCTGTTGTAGTATGTTGAAAATCTTATGTTCATCGATCACGTCGTACAGTTTGAGTATCTCTGATCGCGGTAGAAAGTCAACTTTAACCAAGAAATAGTCAAAGTGGTCAAACCACGCGTTTTCCGGAAGTAAAGGGTTTTCCCGGGTCGTTATGTCCCGACGAGGTGCGAAATGATAAAACGGTTCAAGTTCGTGATCGAGTGATATGAATGGTGAAGAGATATAGTCGTGTATGAAACAATGAAAGGTAAATCTACACTAGAAAACATATATTAAAGCATATAAAACAATAACGGAAAGCATAAATAACATAAAACGCAATCTAAACTTAAAACGGGCCTAAAACTAAATGATTAAAGCAAAGATAATAAAAAAAAACTAGTAGCAAGTAAATAATGTAAAGTTAACGATAAAAGACAACGGCTAAAAATAATAAACTAGACTATACTAAGCAAGAAACTAAGAAATATGTGATAAAAAGATATACTTGTTAAGCAAATTACCAAGATCATTAAGTGTGGTTTATTATTTCAATTAAGCCCTTTATTGATGAATTAATGTCTCTTACAAATAATTATTTTCTCACAACGTTGGTTTCTTTTGAAAACAATTTTTCACAAAGAGATATCAATATCTAAATTAAAACCCAATTATTTTCACGGCTTTTGCCCGCTCAGACAACCAAAATTTCAATCTAAGTAACTTAAAAATTACTAATCAATATATTTTCTAATTTATATAAAACCATACTTAAATCACTGAATAATCTACTCAACAAGTATATAAAAAGTCTACTCGCTACTCATGACTACTAAGCTAGCAAAAATAAATAAGCCAACAATAGTAAACATATTTCTAAACCAACATATAAACTATTCGTACATAATAAAAACTACACTACTAGCAATAAATGAGGTAACAATAATAACTACTAAGCTAAAGATGACAATAAATATAAACATACTAAAAATAAAAAGATAAAAGGATTAGAGATAACCGAATGAGACGAAAAATATAAAGATGGCGAAATGAGACCCATTCCATCATAAGCATCAAACCATCATCCATAAGCTCCCTCATTAAATCAAAATTATCTCTTAATCACTACTACTCATTAGAATCAATAAAGCAAAGTTGGAACAGTTTAAATATAAGAAAGAAATAAAAAGTTTTAGCTAAGAGTTACCAAACTTAAAATAAAAACATCATTCGTGAAAAAAAAAAAGATTGAGTAAAATAAAATGACAACTAAAATACTAGATTAGATCATCAGGTAGACAAAATTACATTTACAAAAGAAAAAGAACTTTAAATTCATTAAGAAGAAACTATTGATTAATACGGAGTAAAAAGGTTCGAAAGAGATAAAGCTAAACTACTTAAGAAAGTTGAAATAAAAGTAAATGAAAGCATACATCGAGATTTACATAAGAATTACATAAGAAACATTAATTAATAGTACAAGCTACTAGTTACTCTATTAGTAATTGAGATGAAATTGTAACCAAAAACAATGATTTAATGTTAGGTGACGTGTGTAGATCTTGATGGCGTCACCGACCCAAAGACGGGGAAGGTGAATGTCGACTCCCTCTGTTATTCATAAGTCTTCAAATAAATAAGCAATCTTCACACAACATTACAACAATAAGGAGTGACGTCAGCCCTTTAATCACCACATGGGCCAAAATTTCTTTTCTTTGGGCTGGACATAGTTGGGAGATGCTTAAACATAGAATTAACTTAGGCTTCATTTGGTTGCAATAATGGCTTGGGTGGGACTATATAGCAGGTTTTTCTTCGGGCTTTAATAGTCTTCGATAAATGCTTGAAATCTTGTATTTTTGCTCTATTTTCAATCCTTTTGTACCTAAAAGATATAAAACACAATCCAAGGATATTTGCAATAATATTTGGTATATTTGGGTGTTTTTGGTTGTTTTGGTCCGTTAAATGAGATAAAAGATATGTGTAATTAGACACATATCAATCTCCGAGATGACAGAATCTGAATTAGTAGACATGATTGTGGAGGTGCACGGGATTTTACAATTCTATGATTTAAACCGATAAATAGATTCTTTCGCGGGATTTTACAAAATCAAGAAGAAACCGTGAAACAATGAGAAACTGTTTGATCGGTAAATGATTAGATGATTGCTTGATGAACGTGGTGATTGTATGATTGAAATCCGAGCAAAACCCGTAGATATCCAATAAGCCCGAAAATAACTCAACCCAAAATAAATCTCAATCTCGGGTTCTTGAAGCTCAAGTAAAAATGTTGTCCAAAATTATACCCGAAAATATAACACGACAAACCCTTAGTATACAAGGCTTAAAAAGAATTCTGTCCCTTGTTACATAACACACCAACGGAAAAAAACACCAATCCTTCCATTAATGTATTTGCAGCTCAACCATAAACACCAGCAGCCCAATGTATTAACCCAAAAGAGAGAGATAAAGGCCTAGTCCAATATGCTAATCCCAACCCTAATATGTCGCTATAAAATACACACTTAACACCACACTCAACCCTAATCTTCCCTAAATCAAAAACACACGCAGCCACTGAGCATTTCTCTCAACCCAAAAAAAAATATAGCGCCTCCTTTTAATCTTAATAACCTGGAGCCACAAACACTCAACCTTAGATTCGTCCCTTTGAACTTAATTGCAGCTCACAACACACATTAGTTTCTTGCTGCTCCTTTTAGAACGAAAAGCAAATAAGCCCAACTGGCTTCAAGATCTTGATAAAGGTTAAGGTTAAAGGTAGATTGTCTCATTGTTTGTGTTTCGTTATTAGTTTTCAGTTTGAATTTAAACCGAACAAGAAGAGAGGATGAAACTCGTGATGGTTTTGTTCTTTCTTTGGATGGTTCGAAAAAAAATAGGAAAAGAAGCTTGTCTTCTATAAACAAGATCGATGATGGTGTTTTCTTTTACTCGACTCAGTGAGTATAACAAGAAATAGAACTGAGATCGTTTTCCTTTTTCCTTTTGTTTTAACTTTCAAACCGAATCAAAGATAAAGATGAAACACGTAGTTTTGATCTTTATCTTTATAATAGAGGTTCGGATATTAAAAAAATTTGAGTCTTCGATAGGGATCGGTGATGGTTGTATGTTCAAGAAGTTTAAGATCTTATAACGATTGATAAAAAATTGAACACAACTGAGATCTCGAGTGAAACTTTTCGGTTGATATTGTTAGAATAAGTGTAACTAGCTGTTTTGTTGTTGCGGTGAGGATTTGGATTTGTGATGTTGGTTCCCTTTTGTGTCTTTTTCTGTCTGATTCTTGTTTGTAGAATGAGGGTAGATAAGACTGTTTATGGTTAAGCTCTTGATCTTAAACAGCTCGCTACCCAGAAAAATGCTAAAATAACTAATCGCTATAATAGATAGCCGCTAATATGAATAATCAGGACAAAATTGCTATTGATATAACCGCTGAAATAATGGAAACTAAAAAAAATAGCTAACCGCTATCTTAAACAGAGCTAACCGCCATATAGACAATTAATAAGCCAACCGCTGAGATAACTGCCAAAGAGAAAGAAAGAAAAAGAGATAACCGCTGGACCAGATGTATCGTAATTTACCCCTCCCCCCTTACACTTAAGATGAACATTGTCCCCAATGTTCAAATAACAAGATGTAAAAGTAAATAAGGTAAAGACTGAAATTAAATACTCCCCTGATTCGCTCAGTAGATAAAGTGGTAACATGGTTAGATCTTCTTCCAAGAAAATAAACGCTCAAAGCATCCCTTCCGAAATATAAATCATCTTCTTGTCCAAAATAACCTGTTAAGCCTGAGAAAACAAACACGAAACACTTCATAACATCGGCGGGATAAATCTGTATAAGGATATAATGCTTGTGGAATGAATATTTTGCAGATTCCTGGAGTTTATAAGTTAGAGATTTTATAAAGCATTTTATGATTCCGGAAGAAAAACAAAACTTTCAAAAAATTCCAGAAAACTGAACTTGACGGCGTCAGCCTGGAGCTTGACGCCGTCAGAAGTGATCGGACAGATTTTTCATGTTAAGTTTCCGGAAAATTTCTGGAAAAACTCAATTCTTAATTCCTGGAAATCCTGCAAAATATCATTATGACTCGATACAAGCATTTGACTCAAACAATTACTAATATGTATGTCAATTTAATATTGTTATGATTCATGTTTATTTGTTCTTATAAACTGATTTGGATTTCCCTTACACTTATCTTTTGCAAAATACCTTTATATGTAGTTAAGACGAAGTCAAAAACAAAATAAAACATTTTTACAATTTAGAGACATGAATAAATAACAATAAAAATAAAACATGCACACGGAAATAAAGACAAACAAACAAACAAAACAAATAAAGCAAATAAAGCTTGGGTTGCCTCCCAAGAAGCGCTTTTCTTTATTAACGAGTCTTGTAGCTAGACTCAAGATCCTTCTACCTAGTGTCACTAATGCTCACGTATCCAAGTGTGAGCCACCTAATTGTTGCCTTATCCCTCTTATAGTCATCACTTAGCTCTAAACATCTGCGCTAATACCTCTTATTCTTTTCATGAGGATATTTGAGCCCTTTTCTTATGTCCTTCTCACTCAACATATCTAGAGGGGGAAGCCTATTACATCCCTTAATAGAAAAATTCTTATACATAGGGTGTGCACGGGGCATTTGATACACAAAATCTTCATCCCCGTATGAAAATGTAATTAACCCTTCCATGAGTTTTTCGTCAAGATTGGTTAACCTTTTGAAGGTTTTTCCAAACACAACTTGAGTTAAGTTACTAACAACAAACTCGCCTAAATTTTCCATAACCATAAAGTCAACTAAATAAACAAAGCTCCCAACAAACACGTGCAATGTTTTAGTTCTAGCAGCAATATTATCTCCTTGGTATTCTAACTCATTCACCATGATTCTATTATATTCAGCGCGTGAGATTATGCTCATGGGTAAGGACGAGTTAAGGTAAGCGTCAAAGCTCCTAAATCCAATCTTACAAGGGAATTGCATGTTAAAGAGGCCGTCTTTTTCAAATTTTGTTTTAGGGTCGACATTCCTAATAGGATAAGCCTCTTCCTCTCTCATAACATCATTAACAACCTTACCATCACCTAGGATAAGCCTCTTTGAACTTGATTGGGTTTGAAAAACCGTGAAATATCTTATTTAATGTGAGCGTTATTCCTTTATCGAGCCGGCACAACCTAGAAAACTCGAATCGTATTGCATTTGCCAAATTAATTGAATTATATTGAGTTTGAGAAAAACTTTAAAGTTTATACTTGATTTATTGGAAAAATGATTTCGTGAACAATGGCGCAAGTTTCATAATTTTTCGAGTCCGTTTGCTATGTCGAATGAGCCCCGAACCGTTTTCGTGAGAAGTTTAGCTAAGTTGACAGTTTTGGCCCCTCATAGTATTTCCCTTTCCCACCCTCACATCCCATATTTTCATTTAAACCCTTCCCATTTTAATATAAAAACCATTTAATTATATTTTTATTTCATTTTACATGACATAAAACACACACACACACTCACTCATTTTCTCTCCTTTCTCTCTCTATCTCACCCTCGCCGGATTATTCAACAATTCCGGCCAACACCAGCAGATTCCGGCGTCGGTCACCGGAATATTTTTCTGACCAAACTTTTTATTTGCCGAATCGATAGATCGGCTCACCCCCATCTTTTCTGGAACTTGTAAGCTCGCGTAGACCACTGGAGCACCACCCACGCGCCATCACAGCTGACCACCACCATCACCGAAGACCACCGCTACCTCCACCTTTGCTTTTCTCTCGGTAAAACCACCCACGCGCTTTCCCCTCCCCTCATTTTTATTTTAAATCGAAACCCTAATTTTTTTAAAAATCTTTAATAAATCGCTTTTGTTATAAGATCTTTTATAAAATGTGTTTTAAACATCGAAACTCGTGTGGATCTCATTTTCTTTGCCACTATTCGCTTTGACTATGTTGACTCACCAAGTCAACTCGGTTGACTCGGTGAGGGTTTTGAATATTTTGATCTTTATTCTTGTTGTTGAGGTTAATATGGATGTTTGGTGGACTCGGATTCGATTCTTTTTGTCCGTTTTGTTGTTCTCGGTCTCGGCAGCCACACGGCTAGCTAAGCCGTGACTCACGGCGAGTCACGACGAGACGAGGATTTAGGATTGTTTCTATTTATCTAGTTTAGTTTTAAAGTTTGTGGAGTTTGGCATTGTTTCGGATTCGGATAAGGATTTATGTTGGGTTTGGATTGCGTATCGAGTCGGTTTTGGATATGGATTTTAGTTATTATTAGGATTTTGATTTTGGGTTATTGGTTATGTTGCATTATTGAGTGAGCTCGGCTCGAATCAGAGAGCTACAACGGCTCGGGTAAGAGTGAGCCGTGACTCGGGTAAGTCACGGCAAGTATTGTTATTTTATTCTTGTTGTTTCATTTGTTTGGTTTGTATAGATACGGTTTCGGCAAGTATTTGAGATGGGATAACTTTAACGGATAAAGATAAACATGAAATAATGATTATGAAACAATAAAATAAAGGTTTGATGATAGTTAAGAGGTTGTTGCGAGACTTGGACTTGAATTCGGATTATTATATTGTGACGTTATATGTGATGGAAAAGGATCGGACATATTGGATTTGTGAGTTGGTTATTTAGACGTTATGGACCCTTTGGTACTAACAATACGAAATGGTCGATAAAACTAAACAACTAATGTTAACGCGAATGATGTGTCCAATTGTATATTATAACTTGTGACATTTAGAGATAAATAGGATATATAAGAGTCGTTGAACTCGGGAAAACGTTGTATAAATGGGCAAGTCATGCCGAAATTTCGTAAACTCTTTTATAAACTTAAAACGTTTATGCATCGAAAAGCTTTTCAAAACTTATAAGTTTTAACATCTATTTTGGGGAAAACTGGGTAAAGCCGAGACTATCTATCAATGTTTTCTTTTGTTTGTTTTATCTTATTTCTTTTATTATTTTCTCTTCCAATTTATTCTTTCATTGTGATTTCTATTTGCTTTAGAGTGAGTTGTTATTTGATTATACATTTTACGACTTCTTCACGAGAGCGTGTTACTCTTTACGTCATTCCTTTCCAATTGTTTGACTTCGTTTCGCCGACAATCTTATTTTTATTATCGAAACTATATTTTCCTAAGATCCACACGAGATTACAAATGTTTACTTCTTTTATCACCATTGGAAACAAAACCTTTTCATAATACACAAGTATTCGACGAACTTTACTTTATATATATTACTTGAGTATTATTTCTGATATATATTACTCGTTAGGTTGTGCCGATCCAATACCGTTGTGCTTATATTTTGATGATGATTGTGCTTGGTGACTTGTGCTTGTACTTTCTTGATGCCGTTGTGCCTACACTATTGAGGCCATTATGATTTACTAGTTGAGACTAGTTGCGATATCTTGCATTGCTGCGTACTCAGGTGAGTTCATAGCCCCACTTTTTATCTATCTTAATTGTTTAGCAAATTACTTGGGGTGAGATACATGCTCTGTTTTTACTATGATCACAATGGTTTGAAAACTGTTTATTGAGCTGGAAACTTATATATGCTGGTACTGCGAGTGAAGCAGTAGCCATTTTGTTGGATAAGCACTAAGAACGATTTTTGCCACTATTAAGTCCCTCAGATCATGAGCCATTAATCACTTGCGAGTGAGCGCGAATATAGTATATAGGCCTATAGGAATTGACCCTCCCACTCCTTTTGCTGGATAGGCAAATTGTGGTGTACTATATTTAAGGTTGGCTAGGTATTTGGCAGTACCTAGCGTAGGGGGCATTTGTATATATGAAATTCCGTGGTTATTGTCGACTTATTTTTAGTACAGTGTTACTGGTGTTGGTTTGGTTAACGCTTGGTGTCATGAGCTTAGTGAAGTGGTATTTTAGGGCGTATAACAACGTAGCCCCTTTCGGGCGTATAACATCGTAGCCCCTTTCTATTAAACTTGGAATATTGTGATCAATTATTTTATTTTAAACCTATGGATTCACTCAACCTTTGTGTTGACTTTAGCATGTTTATCTCAGGTGTTAGATATTGCTCGCTGCATATATTACTTGGAGGAGCTTGGCGAAGGGCATGGCTTGGTCATAGAAGACTCCGAAAACCTTTTGGACCTATGTTTTTCCGCACTATGTTAATTGATGTAAATTGAAGGTTTTCAATTATAAAATTTCTTCTAAAGTTGTTTATGTAAAAACCATTCTTTTTACCTCTTGTTGTGATAACAATCGAGTAGCATCCCTAGAATTGTATGCTTCCGCTGATTCGGTTTTCGGGGTGTTACAGAATTGTATCAGAGCCTAGGTTATAGAGAACTGGTAATTTTCAAAAACCCAGGCTATAACCATTTTTCCTATGACCAAAACGTGCCTGCCTGCTAAGCCGATGCCTCATGTGTGATTATAATTGATGATATGATTGATGATATATTTGATGCCATACTTGATTGCATCTTTGATGAGATATGTGCCTTGTTGCTTGATGATTGATGCTCACCCCATTTTCGCTATTCACTATAAGTATTGTTATATGCTTACGTCGATGCAATACACATGTCACTGAGTTACGCTATTTCCTTGCGTAATTACATTAGTTGAATTCGATGTGAACACTCGTCATGGTTTTCAAAACGATTTTAAAATGAGAGACATGGTACTAGTATAACTAAGCGGAGTATAACTAAATTCATCGACCCTTGGTTGAAAGTAGGCTGATCACCTATAATCAACCAAGGATAGTGGGGACGTGGCTTGATCACCTACGTCTCAGGAATGAATTTTGCATCAATCCGGGATTAGTTATAACAGGATTATGTTTCGAAAAGATTTTTTATATTTTTGGAAAATGGCAAAGTTTTGCATATGCACACGACACACTGGCATCACAACACTTCACGAATTGAACGACACTTCGAGTCGTTGCACCTTCTGCGTATATGGAACTTTTGTTCGTCACCATCTGATTTCGTTCATACCGGGTTGGGTGAGACCCGATCGGTCACTGTTTTGAATTCGAGCTACTTATCCTAAATCGATCGATATCATGTTTGGCACACTAGTATGTTTTGGGATTGATGGTATCAATCAAGTTCACGTGATTTTGCATTCGAGTTATCGGAATATTTATATTTGGTTTTGGCTTCGTTTAAATTTGGATTTCTTGAATTCGTAAAATTTGGATTTCGTCGTGGTTTTGAAATGGTCTCTTTGGCCTTGTTTTGTTTTTGAAATTTGTTTTTGGTCACGTTACAACATAAACTTTTTAGGGGTATGTTACAACCCTCACTGCTCAAACCTTACACTTTGTTGATAAACCGGGTTAGATCACTAGTTGTTTAAGCGTGACTATTCCATGACACCCGTAAGTTGAACCTTTTTATGGAAATGAACAATGAGATAACCAATGGACTTTTGGAAAGGTATAGAAAAACTATGATAGGTTGATTGGTAACCCAGCAGAAGCCTTAAGAACTTATGAAGCAACCCGAGCCCTGTCTTTGGAAAGATACATAACCCTTTAACTTACCTTTTGGGGATATCAGTGTTTTATTCTACTACCTTTATAAAACAATGAGCTACGATACGATATTTTTCAAAAATATGTACATACAAATTGATACGATATTTTGAAAACGTTATTTCGGAAAAACTATTTTTGGCCACGCTATTTTAGCATACTATTCCGAATACCATTTTGAACGTTAAACTTTGGTTTCTTAAACTGAAGACGTGTTATATTAATATCCTACTTGAAAACTATTTTAGGGGTATGTTACTTAGGGTACACTAATTTGACAAATTATTTGGGTTACTATTTTGAAAAGTCAACATTTGTTTCACTATTTCAAAGACGAATCCTATCAGCATACAAATTCGAAAACTATTTTGGATACACTATAGTACACTATATTTAGAACTATTTGAAGTACATTATTTTAAGCACTCTATTTTGAAAATGCACTACTTTGAACATATCATTTTGGTAACACCATTTGGGAATACTATTTAAAAGCAAATTTTGAAAACCTGAGTACTCTGGTATTACCCTACACCTCATCATTCCTCTACCCATCCATTTGTATGGAAACTTGTATACACCACTTTATAAACCAATGAGTTGGACGACACCCTTAGTTGCCTTGGGAAGTAACCCGTTGATTGAAATGGATACTTTGATTATTTGATCGTATGAAGTGGATATTGGAGACTGTGGGCGAAGTAATAGTATTGATGAGGAAACATGGACCTTAAGTTTGTGAGTAGAGTTACTTGTATTGACCATGTTGAAGGTTCGCCTTAGTGTTCGTGTTTTGAAGCTGATGTTGATTTAGGTGATTCGAATTCTGTTGGTTAAGATTTGGAACAACCCATGGGTCGTTAACCGTCTACCTCGAAGGATCATCAACCATTTCACACCTTTACACCTTATCCAGGGATCCACGCCATTTACCCTTTTTACATCCACTTAGTTTCATCCATTTTATTTGGTTAAAACAGGCATCATATGGTATATTAAACCTACTCATTATACTTACGCACTATCTATATGTCTACGCTTTTCATTATGACTCGCCTTTACAAATTTTCGTTAAACTATTACCAATACTTTTGTTTTTAGTTCGTTTTTACCTACGCGACTTTTTCGTATTTAAACTTTACACTTTAACCGTGGGCCCATAACCCACAAGTCGTAAGTTATAGCACATCACTAGCGTTGTTTGTCTTTTTCAAAAGTTAAACATGTTTTACTTTCAAACACTTTCGTTTTAATAGTCACCACTAATGGGGCATGTTAGCCGTGATATAAATAGTTTCAAATTATTACCTTAATTCCGTACATACTTATCTCATTCTTACTTATATCCGTAACTCACCGCAATTTTTATCTCATATTTTGACTCATCTCATTTTTGGTTATTTAAGCACTTAAGCAATACCTTTCTTTTTTCAACTTTTACGAACCACCATATTTCAATTACGCACTATATTTTCTCTATTATTTTAATCAAGTGCCGAATGCTATTATGCTAATTCTACATACGATAACCTATTTGTCATCCCATTATTTCACTTTAAATTTCTTTACCCTAAGCAATTTATATAGAAGTTTTCCGTAAGTAATTAAACCCCTTATTGCATTATTTCACATTACATTATTTTTTTTACCACTACACATGAATTCACACAAACTGTTTTCAATTGCTTTACCGATCGTTTTGCGGTCAACCTACATAATGTTTTACTACTATATTTTGAAAACTAAGATTTCGACGTTACCACTATTTTATAAACAATAAACTAAATTCTTAATGTCAATTACTATTTTGTATATTTTTACAAGGTAGTTTTAATAAACTAAAGTATTTTAAATAATCAAATGTTTCCAATAAAATGTTTTACTACCCTATAGTATATTACAAAGTAAAGCTTGTTACTATATTATAAATGTTAAATTATTTTCATACTGCCCAATAAATTGTTTTACAACTCATTGCACAAGCCCTCCCATTATTAAGTAATGAACTGATTCACTACTTTACTACCATTTCATAAACCAACGAGCAATTTCATAAAATTTTGTAAGCTATTACGCACTTATTCTGGCTGTCTAAGTACAATCTTGTAAATCGTTTTACTCTCTTGTTAGCTGATTAGCCATTGGTTGATTGCAAAACAATAAAACTATGTTATTATTGTTGTCTTACAATTTATTTTGTCATTACTTTTCAAAACTATTTTTTTTGCCACCCGATGAATCGTTTTGCTACTAAATCACTAAGTAAGCTACCGCTCTACCAAGATTTTATGAAACACAAATGATTTTCTTATTGCTCTTTGCATTGTCTTACGAATCATCTCCCAAGTTATTGTGTAACCCGATCTTCATCTTGCTTATATATCACCAATTAAACTATGATTTTATGATTATTTTATGATTGATAAATCATTCTTCATCACTCTACAAGCTGTCCTACAAACTATTTTATTTAGTATTCACGTGATTTTGTCATTATTTTATAAATGGTAAGTCGTTCTCTATTGTTTTATAAGATGATCTACAAACTATTTTATAAGGTATTTTACAATTACCTGGTGAGCCATTTACAACCCTGAAAGTGTTGTCATGCTACTATTTTATATAATTGATAATTTTTCCTTCTTTTCAAAGTAAACCAAACTCTGGAAGTGGATCCCACACCTTCGCCTGAGATTATAGATGACAACCTACCGAGCCTTGATACTGTTTCATCACTGAATAAGTTACCCCACTCGTTCCGTGCGATTAGATTCTCTGATTGGAGTATAGATGTCGAACTAGGTTGTCAATGTACCTGCACCCTTATGATATCCTACCATTTAGGAGTTCTAGACGACACATGCTCACAACTCGTTTCTTTTATGTGACTCGACTTCTGTACCGGAATACCAAAGATCTTAGCCTATTTAATGATTATTGATACTCAACCTTACCTTGTGAACAAGTAGGAATTTTCTCAACATATGTTGGAATTGATTCAAGCATCTCAGGTCATGAGTGCAACCGTTTAAGTCATGATACCTCTTAGCATTGAGTATTTCTTTTCAACCATTAGTACCACAATTTCAGCCAGGATACCGTTTGAACAAGTTGGATACTTAAACCTTTGAACTTCGCCCAATATTAAATCTTGAACTCCGCCCCGCTTTGGCAACTAGATTCTTTCCCTTTGATATTTAGGAACATAGGAGGACCTGCTCGATTACCCTCCTTCTTTGATGTTTTTACTTTTAAGTCTTTGTCTTAAAATGCTTTTATATCAACTTTGTAACTCGTAGTGACACTTTTTCTGACAATGCCTATTTTGAGGATTGAATCTCTTCTGGTCAAATCTTACCAAATTTATATTTGGAAATGTCGAACTTCAACTTTCGTGAAATTTATCTTATCCGTACAACGATTGGGAACGCGATTCCTACAAACTTATAAAAATCTTTTGAAATTGTGTCATCTTACGTAACTGCAAATTCCCGACAAGGAAATTTGTAACACTTGGAAAAATTATTTTGGTCAAATTCGTACCAATGTTTTACCCAATAAAGTTTTCAAATATAATTTTTATCCTTTTTTTCTGAGGAGGAAAACCCTGATTTGGAAAAACTGAAGTTCAGTCACCCTGCCATTTTTACCACCTTTCATGTATCGGAATGAAATTTTGTATCACCAGAATATAAACCCTACATTGGAATTGAGACTATGAGAATTTGCAGGAGACCACACCAATGAGATGGTGAGACATCGCGTAGTTGAGACTTAAACTGTTTTTGTACCATCACCTTTTCACCGACATTATTCCGACCTATAACCTGAACCTAATCGCGAGGACGCGATTCCTTTTAGGGGTATGTGCTGTAACATCCGGAAAATTTCATAAATTTATATTACGAGCCAAAACATTTACCTTTGATTTTCCTTAGCTTTTGAGCTTCTTTGAACTTGATTGGGTTTGAAAAACCATGAAATATCTTATTTAATGTGAGCGTTATTCCTTTATCGAGCCGACACAACCTAGAAAACTCGAATCGTACTGCATTTGCCAAATTAATTGAATTATATTGAGTTTGAGAAAAACTTTGAAGTTTATACTTGATGTTATTGGAAAAATGATTTCGTGAACAATGGCGCAAGTTTCATAATCTTTCGAGTCCGTTTGCTATGTCGAATGAGCCCCGAACCGTTTTCGTGAGAAGTTTAGCTAAGTTGACAGTTTTGGCCCCTCATAGTATTTCCCTTTCCCACCCTCACATCCCATATTTTCATTTAATCCCTTCCCATTTTAATATAAAACCATTTAATTATATTTTTATTTCATTTTATATCACATAAAACACACACACACTCACTCATTTTCTCTCCTTTCTCTCTCTATCTCACCCTCGTCGGATTCTTCAAAAATTCCGGCCAACACCAGCAGATTCCGGCGCCAGTCACGGGAATATTTTTCCAACCAAACTTTTTATTTGCCGAATCGATAGATCGGCTCACCCCCATCTTTTCTGGAACTTGTAAGCTCGCGTAGACCACCGGAGCACCACCCACGCGCCATCACAGCTGACCACCACCATCACCGAAGACCACCGCCACCTCCACCTTTGCTTTTCTTTTGGTAAAACCACCCACGCACTTTCCCCTCCCCTCATTTTTATTTTAAATCGAAACCCTAATTTTTTTTTAAAATCTTTAATAAATCGCTTTTGTTATAAGATCTTTTATAAAATGTGTTTTAAACATCGAAACTCGTGTGGATCTCATTTCCTTCGCCGCGATTCGCTTTGACTCTGTTGACTCACCGAGTCAACTCGGTTGACTCGGTGAGGGTTTTGAATATTTTGATCTTTATTCTTGTTGTTGAGGTTAATATGGATGTTTGGTGGACTCGGATTCGATTCTTTTTGTCCGTTTTGTTGTTCTCGGTCTCGGCAGCCACACGGCTAGCTAAGCCGTGACTCACGGCGAGTCACGACGAGACGAGGATTTAGGATTGTTTCTATTTATCTAGTTTAGTTTTAAAGTTTGTGGAGTTTGGCATTGTTTCGGATTCGGATAAGGATTTATGTTGGGTTTGGATTGCGTATCGAGTCGGTTTTGGATATGGATTTTAGTTATTATTAGGATTTTGATTTTGGGTTATTGGTTATGTTGCATTATTGAGTGAGCTCGGCTCGAATCAGAGAGCTACAACGGCTCGGGTAAGAGTGAGCCGTGACTCGGGTAAGTCACGGCAAGTATTGTTATTTTATTCTTGTTGTTTCATTTGTTTGGTTTGTATAGATACGGTTTCGGCAAGTATTTGAGATGGGATAACTTTAACGGATAAAGATAAACATGAAATAATGATTATGAAACAATAAAATAAAGGTTTGATGATAGTTAAGAGGTTGTTGCGAGACTTGGACTTGAATTCGGATTATTATATTGTGACGTTATATGTGATGGAAAAGGATCGGACATATTGGATTTGTGAGTTGGTTATTTAGACGTTATGGACCCTTTGGTACTAACAATACGAAATGGTCGATAAAACTAAACAACTAATGTTAACGCGAATGATGTGTCCAATTGTATATTATAACTTGTGACATTTAGAGATAAATAGGATATATAAGAGTCGTTGAACTCGGGAAAACGTTGTATAAATGGGCAAGTCATGCCGAAATTTCGTAAACTCTTTTATAAACTTAAAACGTTTATGCATCGAAAAGCTTTTCAAAACTTATAAGTTTTAACATCTATTTTGGGGAAAACTGGGTAAAGCCGAGACTATCTATCAATGTTTTCTTTTGTTTGTTTTATCTTATTTCTTTTATTATTTTCTCTTCCAATTTATTCTTTCATTGTGATTTCTATTTGCTTTAGAGTGAGTTGTTATTTGATTATACATTTTACGACTTCTTCACGAGAGCGTGTTACTCTTTTCGTCATTCCTTTCCAATTGTTTGACTTCTTTTCGCCGAAAATCTTCGTTTTATTATCGAAACTATATTTTCCTAAGATCCACACGAGATTACAAATGTTTACTTCTTTTATCGCCATTGGAAACAAAACCTTTTCATAATACACAAGTATTCGACGAACTTTACTTTATATATATTACTTGAGTATTATTTCTGATATATATTACTCGTTAGGTTGTGCCGATCCAATACCGTTGTGCTTATATTTTGATGATGGTTGTGCTTGGTGACTTGTGCTTGTACTTTCTTGATGCTGTTGTGCCTACACTATTGAGGCCATTATGATTTACTAGTTTAGACTAGTTGCGATATCTTGCATTGCTGCGTACTCAGGTGAGTTCATAGCCCCACTTTTTATCTATCTTAATTGTTTTGCAAATTACTTGGGGTGAGATATGGTGTAAGTATAAGATACACAACCAAATATCCGAGGATAGCACCGATAAATATGTATCCCCGGGTCGTAATCCCAACGAAGGCTAAGACTTGGTTCATTGGTTCGTGTTCGTGATTCGTGAAATGAATCGTGCAGGCTAAGGGAACCCTAAATTTCTACAAATAAAAGCACGTAAAAACAAGTAAACACGTAAAGCACGGAAAAACACGTAAAATACGGAAATTAAAACCTAAGCGTAAAACGGGATCGAATCCTAAATTCCCGAGCTAATCTCGGGAAAACTAAGTCAACTAGGGAAAACCTAAATCCTAAATGTAAATTTTAAATTACTAAGGGTAGAAAACGTAAATTTAAACTTTTTATTTATTTAAAATACTTTAATTTACTTTTTATTTTATTAATTTAACTTTAAAACTAATTTAAATTACTTAATTTAAACTAAAAAGGAGAATAAATTAAGAAAAGTGAAAAATAATTTTTGAAAATCCTAAATTACTTTAAACTAAATTTTAAAACTTAAATTATACCCTTTTTATACTTTTTATATATTTATTATTAATTAAAAACTAATATTAATTATTATTAATTACTAAAAATACTAAATAAAAGGAAAATAATTTTTAAAAGTAAAATTTATTTTTCTAAAATTATAAAACTATTAAAAACTAATTTTAAAACATAAAACTATTTTTTTTGTATTTTTATTTAATTATTATTAATTAAAACTAATTAAAAAGTGATTAAAACTAAAATTAAATAAAATAAATAGTAAATAAGCTCAAATAATTCTGAAACTTTTAGGATAATTCTAAAATAAGCTATGGGACCTAGAAAAAATAAGCTGCACAAGTTTTGGACTCAAATAAGCAGTTTGGGAATTAAGCACAAAATAAGCAAATAAGCACTTTTGAGAACCAACTTTTTACAGCACCTTAAGCACACTTAATTAGGCACAAATTAACAAGAAAATCATAGAAAATAAGCAAATAAGCACTTAATTAAACTTAACCTAATTGACAGAAAACTAGCCTAAGGACCCTAATTGATAGCTTATTTATAAGCACCTAATAAGCTGTTAAGTGAAACCTAATGGGGGCAAAAGCTCAACCACCAAGCTTAGAACATAAAAACACCAAAAGCCCTAATTTTCTAAACCTAATTGACCCCTAATTAAGTTGTTGTAACAAGTACTGTAGCTTCTGAACTACTTGATGATCAGAGTTGTAGACTCAATTTTTACCCACTAGATGTAGTTGGAATTGCTTGATATTGATTTTTTGGCGCTAAGACCGTGCTAATTTGACTTTTTGGTATGTAAGCTCCTGATTTTTTAATGCTGAGTTTGACCTCCTTTATACCTAAGGTGACTTAACTGAGTCTGCAGAAAGATCTGCAAATTAACCAGTAGACTCCCGGTGAGAGGAACAGCAACAGACCTAACCCAAACACTAAGCTTCAAGGATTGGTTTTACTATCGAAGACTGATTATGCGACTTATACCTACCACATGAGCCTATTCTAACTTATTTAAGAGCTTATTATCACGACTAGAAGAAACACTAAAATGCAGGTTTGGACTACAAATACCTATGAAATGCAAATAATTCTAATTCTAACAGGCAGATTAGGCTAATAATAGCTACTTACGCTAACACACAAACCCAACAAGCACAACTAGAGCATTATCTACTGAAGCAAGATAAGCTGAAACGTGACTGAGAATAACGACTAAATACTAATACTCAATAACGCTAAAACAGGACAATGAACAGCAAAATTTACTTGGAAGCAGCCTGGCAAATGGAATGAGTGCACAAGAAATGCAAATGGGGATCAGTTCAGGTTAGCTACTGGAGCAAGCTATCTGAGCTTTTCTAGAGGTATCACTGAAGCCTTATCGAGGGAGCTTTTCACTCTAGTGCTTAATCTTTTTTTTTTTTTTTTTTTTTTTTTATTTTTCTTTTTAATTTTCACTTTACAAAAACA
>LBNU01007135.1:136393-186505 GCA_014162995.1 Artemisia annua
TAAACTTTGTGTCTTAAATTGCCGATGTCGGCTAAACAATGTTGTAATGATATACTTTTCCTTTAATGTAAATTATGGTATTGTTCTATATCTCTTGTGCGATGTATATTGATTATGTTGCACCTCGCGTTTCCGCTTTCGGCGGGGTGTGACACATTAATAAATTCCTTTCCCTATCCTAGCTTTGCCGCCAATATATGCCATGGTCATCACATGAGGGTCTTAAAATTCTACAAATTTACTATACAACACTTTTCAATAACTTTTGTACTTAACCAAATTTGATCATACTCTAAACTATACACATAAAAGCAAAGTCAAAACATTCCCCCCTTTTTGTTCTTTTGTTTCAGCCGAGACCCAAGCAACTCACACACATTTTGTCTTATCAAATTTCACAAAACTTTCACATATACATTTGGAATAAATAGTGACATTTACCTAAAATGTATATTCACAAGATTTCAAACACATTAGACTTTGGTCAAATCTCTTTTTCATTCATTTGCTGTACACATCATCCAACACCACCATCTTTCATCACATGCATACATTAGAAATTGGTATTGAAAAGTGACTTATCAACCATATTTGTAACTTAACTAAAAATGGACACACCCTATTTTCCATACTCGAATTTGACCAAAAATATTTCCCGTCTTTTGCCCTTTTATTCTGGCAAGAACCATGGTTGCTTCTTTTCAAGGTCAATGCACACAAGGCTATCTTAAAAGACCATATAGAAAGTGATATTAACTTAATAAGTATTGCATGGAAACTATACACACCAAAAGCAACAACAATACCACCCTCTTTTTCTCTTTATGTTCGGTCGAAGATCACAGGACACACACTCACAATTCCATTCAACTTTCACAACACAAACCTCCTTGGTGTCTTGAAATCAAAGCTTGGAGTTCTTGGCCTCCCTTGTACTCGACAAACACACACACACCCACTGTAAGGATTCTCCTTTTTATTTTCTAAATCCTAAATCATATTGGTCTTAACTCATATATGTTAAAGATAAAGTTACACGTTATTATACGAGTATATTCAAGATTGAAAAAAAAAACCAAAAATGTTTTGATAAATATATACTAATTGGCATGCCTTTGAAATGTGAAAAGATTTGGTTACTTGAAAGCTTGTGTGGTGATTTTTTTAAAACTTGCTTAAATACATAAACTCAGTTTTTGAGAAAAAAATGGAACTCATGTAATCTTACATGGAACCAGTTGATGCGTTAAAGCGCGTTTTGAAAATCTTTAAGATCCTAAACAACTTACGAAAGCGTAAAAGAAACTTAGAGTTTTGAGTGTTGGCTCGCATCGACTTGTACTTCTCGACCTACTATGTTTTGTGGCTCGCGAAGCTTATTTTCAAAGTTATAAGAACCTTACTCATGTCGAAACTATATTACATATTATATACATGTCGGACTTGAAAGCAAAAACATAACCAAATAATTGTCGAAACGTATTTGTGCTCATTTGGTCTCCTCGTCGTAACCATAAGCTATTTCACAAGCTTAAATAATCACTTAAATATTGGCTTGAAACTCGGTTTTGAACTCGAAACAAGAAAAAAACACAAACCTTATATTCACTCATGTACACACTGTCTTTGTTTCATGCAAAGATATTATACAGAACTTAATATGATTTAAGAAGAACGTTTAGATAATATAACACAAAAGATGGACTGGTCTGATGGTTGGTTGTTGGCTTGTTGAGCATGAGGTCAGGGGATTCCAACCCTGCCCAGACGTTTTTTGGTTTTTGGTTATATATTTTTCTTTTACAAAATTTTCATAGTTGACCTCTGAACTATTAGAACTAATTAATATTTTCTCTTAACAAAAATTTTACTAAACATATCTAATAAATTAAACCATGATTTTAGACTATACAAACAATATTTTGACATGGGATATTTTGTGGCAATTGACATTATAAAAGGAAAATTTATATTTACAAATGGGTCACGCCCGATTTTGGATAGAAAACTATACTTAATAAATTTTTCACAAAACCTGACTAAAAGATGAAAACGAACTATTGTACATACAAATTTTCTATGAATCCCGCTGCCTCCCTTTTCCTAATTAATTATATATATATAGTGTTAACTAACAACACTTTTTATATTTTTCGTTTACGACTATTATTATTCACGATACATATCTTGCGGCCATTTTTCGTACATTATTGAATATTTTTTTTACCAAAGATTTATTCGTCAAATATATTCTTACTGTTATATACCTATATAAATTTGAACACCATTCCAAGAGCCAATACTTACAACCACATTGAAATGATTTAAACTTAAACTCTGCCACACAAGCAACAATAACACAACCACTTTGAAACTTTCAAACATATTTAAAACTCCATTGAGTCTTAAAACTGGAACTGTTAACTAAACGTGCCATACTAATCTAGGTTGCGTGTCAGTACCGCTCTCTATCACTATCCGACTTTACTCTACTCAGATTTGCTTCGCCAAGGTGAGTCATAGCCCCTCTTTTATCTAATTTTCTCTTTTTTGGGGGAGATACATGCCCTCGTTTACTTATTCTTTTACTCAACCTATCTTAAAACTCTTTACTTGATTTGATGATTACTTTAAATCCTTTATTGCAACATATTACATGGTTTCAAGCCTGAACACAAGTGTGACCTCTGTATGCTATTCTGATTTGATATTGCTAAGTTGCTGCTTTGCCAAAAGCTCCCTCATATCATGAGAACCCGTATCAACTTTGCGAAGTGAGCCGAATATAGTGAATAGTTCTATTTGAAACCGGACGCCCCTTTTGAAGTTAGCCTGAAATGGTAACCGAATGCGCTATATTCGAGAAGGTAGGAACTGGCAAATTCCTGCTAACTCGAGGGCCTTTTTTTTACCTGCATCAATATTTTATGTGTAGGGCGGACGCCATAAGATTCATGCTCTTATTGGTAGCACAACACTGTTAACGTTTGGGTGTCATGAGCTTAGAGCAATATCTTACACTTCGGTGCTATTGTTTCACTACTACTTGACTTGTGTTCAGATGCCTTATACACATACTATGGATTATCAAGCAAACTATGGGCGTATAACACGTAGCCCACATTTATCTTACCTATTAGAACTGTCAAACAAACTCGAAACTTTTTCAATCCATTGTTTATATAACTCTATGAACTCACCAACCTTTTTGGTGACCTTTTTAGCATGTATTTCAGGTTTTCCTTAGGTGATGACTTACTCTTGGGACGCTTGGCAAATGGCATGGCATGGTCATAGAAGACTCTGATAACTAATTGGGACCGCTTTAACTAAACTATGGGCTTATTTCCGCATTTTATTTTAACATGTAACTTTATGCTTTTGGTAACAACTTTTATTTTGAGTAAATGAATTAAAAACCATTCTTTGTACCTTATGTTGTGGTACCAATTGAGTAGCACCAGTGACATGTTCTTCCGCTGGACCGATTTTGGGGGTGTTACAGATTGGTATCAGAGCCAAGGTTATAGAGAACTAGGTATTTGAAAACCTAGACTATAACACTTTTACAAAAACTTTACCCTATGACCGACACGTGCCTGCCTGCCAAGCTGATGCCTCATTGGTGTTGTTGTTCACTGATATACTTGATGATATGTGTGTCTTACTACTGAATGAATTATATCCACTTATTTTCGCTATTCACCATAAGTATTTTACGTATACTTATGCTCATGTACCATACCTATCACCACATTACGTCTTTTCCTTACGTAATCTCACCATTCGACCTGGAGTCTGGACATTTGTCTTAGCTTTTCAAAACATCTTTTAAAGGGCATATTACTAGTATGACTGAGCCGAGTATTTTAAAGTTCATTGAACCTCGGGTGAATATAGACTGATCACCTATATTCAACCAGGGACGGTGGGACATAGTCTGATCACCTATGTCCAATTCAGAGGTGATAACTTACTCTTGGAGGCACTTGGCAAACGGCATGGCATGGTCATAGATGACTCTGATAAATAGTTGGGACCACTCCATTTATTTTATGGGTCTATTTCCGCAATACTTTTGAAATATGTAAACTCATTGTTTTTAATAGTGAAATTTATTCTAAACGGTTGAGATAAAAATCGTTCGTTGTACCTCATGTTATGATACCAGTTTAGTAGCACCCCATTGCATATATGCTTCCGCTAGACCCGATTTTGGGGGTGTTACAGATAACAATAACAATGATAAAAATATACGCATCGGAATAAACAAAACATCAATTGTTATTGTAACGAGGTTTTTCTTCATCATCATCTTCTATAACAATTATAAACACAACTAATAGCCCCAATTCTACTTGATCAAGTGTAGAACGGTTACTCAACAATAACAAGGATCAAATGATCCTTGAGGCTAAACAAAACACAACCTATGCGTTTACACAAGACACATACGCCTGGTACACACACATTTACTTGTGTTCACATCTTGACACACTAAAACATAAGACATGTATTCTCTTTATATAATAGAGAAATAGGTTTACAAAAAGACTCCTAACCGTATCTTCTGTAATCTTCATCTATAAATAGAATTTTCCTTTTGTCTTTTTAGGTCCTTCATGTTTCATTCTTCATTCATATGTTTTGTCTTATCAACTCAAATATAAAACCCAACAAATTCTCATACCCATAGTGATTCCATAACAAACCAAATGCCCCCTTAGGTTTTACCACCATCCTTTGTCATGTCGTTTATTCATATAAGCACAAAACTGATTATATAACCCATTAATCATTAGATTTGCACATAAAAAATAAATAAATAAATAAAATCAGAATACATGCAAAAGCCTATTGTAACTAAGAATTGAATAAATGAAACGCCTAATGAAAACTTTGCAATGGTACTGGTTGTATGAAGTTGCTAGAATGGTATAATTCTATCAACGATATTATGACACTCACTTATTTTTTTTTATAATTTTTTAGAACCGTAAATAATTCATACACCTAAACCATTAATATCTCACAAATACCTCAAACGAGACTTTAACATACATCGATGCCATACACACGAACACGCCTAATAGTTTTAAGTTACATCCATGATAGGTTTCAACACGAGAATTGTGAATTTCTCTTATCATTTTTGAACAGGTCTTGAACCTTCCATCGTCAACTATACCGTTATGGTAAAAATTTGTTGATATCCAACAAATCAATCAAGAGAATAATGCATGTTATTAGACCTACAGTAAAACCTATATAAATTGATACTCGATAAATTAATAACCTCGATTAAATTAAAATTTTGTCCAGTCCCAACTTGGGACCAATACAAATATGGAATTCAATCGATAAAATAATACTGAATGAACAGCACAGCTGAACATCATTAGCTAATCAAAAGACTCATTGATAAAACACCGTTAGCGAACCTCAAAGAAGTTAGAGTAATAGACCACTGAATGAAAGTACAACGGTCTAAAGAGACTCACCGAGTTGTTCACATATCTGATGATAAACACATCAGATATGCCTTGTACCATCTTAGCCACAACAAGAGTACTTTGCAGAGACAAAGGCTGAAACTAAATATTTTGTAAACTGATAACGGAGTCAGCTATTGGTATGCACAACCAATATATAGTCCGAGGATAGCACCGGTAAATATGTATCCCCGGGTCGTAGTCCCAACGAAGGCTGAAACTTGGTTCGTTGGTTCGTGTTCGTGATTCGTGAATTGAATCGTGCAGGCTAAGGGAACCCTAAATTTCTACAAATAAAAGCACGTAAAAACAAGTAAACACGGAAAGCACGGAAAAACACGTAAAACACGGAAATTAAAACCTAAACGTAAAACGGGATCGAATCCTAAATTCCCGAGCTAATCTCGGGAAAAACTAAGTCAACTAAGGAAAACCTAAGTCCTAAATGTAAATTCTAAATTCCTAAGGGTAGAAAACATAAATTTAAACTTTACTTTTATTTAAAATTACTTAATTAACTTTTTATTTATTTAATATTACTTAAAAGCTAATTTAAATTACTTAATTAAACTAAAAATGAAAATTAACTTAGAAAAAGTGCAAAATAATTTTGAAAACTCTAAAATACTATACAAGTAATTTTGAAACTTAAAAATATACTTTTTTGGCTTTTTATATATTTATTATTAATTAAAAACTAATATTAATTATTATTAATTACTAAAAATACTAAATAAAGAGAAAATAATTTGGAAAAGTAAAATTTATTTTTCTAAAATTATAAAATAACTACAAACTACTTTTTAAAACAGAAAACTAATTAATTTTTTTTTGGATTTTTATTTAATTATTATTAATTTAAAATTAAAAGTGATTAAAAACTAAAATTAAATAAAATAAATAGTAAATACACTTAGATAATTCTGATTTTTTTAGGGAAAATCTAAAATAAGCTAAAGAACCTAAGAAAAATAAAATTACCTAATTTGAAACCCTAATAAGCTGTTTGGACACAATAAGCAGTTTGACAATAAGCACTAATTAAGCAATTGATAAGCAAATTGAGCTAAACTTACACAGAACCTTAAGCTAACCTAATTAAGTACTATGGAACTCAGAAAACACAGAAAAGCAAACAAAATAAGCTGAATAAGCACTTAAGACAGATAACACCAAACCAGTTTACTATACCTACTTTAGACCTAACTATTAAGCACTTAATAAGCTATAAACCTAAAATTAATGAGAAACAGATAAACTAGACCTAGGATACTACCTAAAACCACAAAAGCCCTAATTTCTAGACCCTAATTGAACCTTAATTAGTCCTAAGAAAACTGCTAGAAACCCCTGTTTTGCTGAATGTTCAGATTTGGGACAGAGTTTGGGGATCAAATTACCCTATCAAATGATGTATAAAGGGACTGGACAAGGTGGAAATGTAATCTAGGACAGCTTAACTACCTATAAGATCAAAATCAAGCACAACTAACACTTACAGGATACCTAAATCTAGTCCTACAGTTACCTATCCACAACTGCCCTGTTCAAGGGTTTTTTTGCAGGTTTGACTTTTTAATTGCACACAAAAACTGACTTAAGTGAATTTCTAATGCTTGAATCTAAGTCCTAATGCAATATTAAGCTGTTATAAAGCTAGATTAACCTTAATGATATAGTTTTCTACCTAAGTGTGAGTGCACAGTTCCACAGTGTCACACATGAACACTAAATCTGGGAATTTGACTTTTCACTATTAGACCTATGATTTTTATGAATTTACTAACTATTAATAACCTATTATGAACCACTAGTGCAGAGATATCAGCTAATAACCCACAAGAATCCTAAAACCAAGCCTAATCCAAACACCCCTTTAATGGACAGTTTCACTAAGATTTCAAGTTTCAAACCTAGGATTACTAACCTACTGATTAAACTAGATTACTTAGCTAATTAGTAGACTAAATAAACACTGAATTGCCACAAAGACCTACAGGAACACAAAAATGCAAGGTGACTCAAGACTAGGCAGTGGGTACTAAAGCTTGAACTAGAACTTTCAACTACTGAACATAAGCATACAGTGATAACATAAAGCACATAAACAGTACCCTAAGCTGAACTAAGCTATATTTAGGCTACAAAGACAGGCACTACACTACTGATAAAGGAAATACAGGAAGAGATGAAGAATACTTACTTGATGCTTATGCTAAATAGAAAAGGAGCTATGCTCACTGAACTAGGAAACTTAGATAAACTCACTGAGCTATAATTCAGCTAAAATGAGCTTATCAACAGGGGAAAGAACTTAAGAAAGCTTATGTACTCCTGTGATTAACTAGATTTTTTTTTCTGTATAAGACTGAAAGTAAAATGTACAAGAGCTTATGAAAGCTTTTAGAAGACTTAGTGAAACACTAGATAAGCATAAATAAAAGGGCTTTTGTAAGTAAATAAGAGCTTATTAATTTAAAAGCTAAAAACTGTTTTGAAAGTAAAATGCAATGAAAACTTAAATTTTATTAAACTACAAAGCTGAATTACACAGAAAGTATTAAAAGATTACAAAAGAGCTTGGAAATACAATAAGAGCTTATGACTAATTTCTACTCAAAACCTACACGACTGAGCACATGAGCAGGGTCCTATTTATAGCCTTCAATGGCGGTTAGAGGATTGCCAGAAGCTTCATGATAACCTTATCCCTTTTCTTGATCCTTCTTCCACTAGAACCTTCATGAATTCGTTCACCCTTATCCATTCGATTCTTCCAGGGGGTTCCATCCAATGATATAACTCAATTGTTCCACGTAGGCATGATATACTCCTTATCTGACACCTTGGCAGAGAAATCCAGAAGGTACGAGGTTTGGGGTGAGGGTTAATTGGGATTTTACAGAGGTGGGTGTGGGGAAGGAGGGTAAAAGGGAAGAACGGGGTTAATTTTTTTATATTTATTTGATTTGTGGGTTGGGTAATGGGTTAGGATTTTGGGCTGGTTGGGTAAATTGGGCCAAGGGGTTAAGTATTATGAAATGGGTTTGGGGTTTAAGTTATTATTGGGTAGTTTAAGTGTTATAAGGTGTAAAGTTTTTGTAGGTTTTAAAATTTAGGTAAGTAAAGGGGCTAAACTTGTAAAATCTGAATTTGTGAGGATCACCTTTGCCATTTTGTAAATTCCTTTCAAGGGACATTTGTGATGATTGTTGAATTTATGAGGGATCAAAGTTGTCAAATCTTCAATTTTTCTCATGAGGGACCAAAATTGACAACTTTAGGAAGATGGAGGACCATTCTTGTAAAATTGTGAAAACGTCTTCTAGGGATTATTCTTGAAACTTTAAAATCTTCAGGGACTTGTTTTGTCATTTTGAGCTCAAATTTTCTTTCCGGCTAATAAATATNGAAAAACCTGATTTTATAGGAACCAATTCTGCCATTTTTTATAAATTGGATCCAAGGACCCTCTTTGAACAATCTTGAATTATTGGAGGACCTGAGATGTAAATTCTTCATAGTTAATTCTTTAGGGACCAATATTGATAGCTTTGGAAAGACGGAGGACCAATCTTGTAAAATTGTGAAAACGTCTTCTAGGGACTATTCTTGAAACTTTAAAATCTTCAGGGACTTGTTTTGTCATTTTGAGCTCAAATTTTCTTTCCGGCTAATAAATATTTGCTCTTTCCATTCTCGTGCTCGTTTTTCGTGCTTTTGTCTTGGTTTTTATCGTTTTCTCATATTTTATTACCTGCATGTATAAAAACACAAAAACACATATATTTGGCATTTATTTGCGGGTTTTTGATCTTTTGGGTCTTAATTTGGTCAAGAAAAGGTATGTGTTTAAGCACATACCAAAATCCCCCAGACTAAGATATTGCCGTGTCCTCACGCAATGTTATGAGCTCACATCTTTAAAATCAAAATTCCTCATCTCTTTCTACTAACTTTGAAAGTAGCAAAACGTTCAAAAGAGACTACTAAATCTTAAATTCCAAAAATGCCCCGGTTATCCTACTTATTATTATTAGTTATNACCAGCTATTAACAAAGAGCATAAAAGTGACAACAACCTCTGAGACCTCAAAGACTGACTGACAAATGCCCTTGAGTCTCTGACTTTGATTTATCATCTTAAGGCATGCAGATGTACCAGTTGCACATATGAGATACACTCAGAGTATTCAGCCACATACATGTAAAGTGTATCCTTGGAGCTGACTGAAGTACTCAGCCACGCTTAGGCGGCATTAATTCAAGCTAAAGCAAAGCGGGAAAACCCTTGGGAAGATAAGGACGCATCGAGAGCAGGGAAAGCTACTTGCATTTACAGATGTCAGCAAAGTAAAGCAACCCTAGCCACACAAAGTGAACGTGTACCTTAACTATAGTTTAGTTATTACTATTCCTGTAACTACTAACAATGAATATCCCTTTGTCTATAAAAAGGGAGGTTAGTAGTAGTGATAGGTAACAATTCCACCTCTAGAATAGACTTCTTCTTCTAAGTAGAATCCACTTCTTCATAACTTGAAGAATAGCATTTGTCATTACTAGAGATAGTATTCCGCAACTATCCTCGTAAAAGCCTTCGCCTTCAACCTTTAGTGTGAGAGTCGTAATATACAAATGGATATTATTAGTTGATTATGGTCAAGATCGTGTAACCATGCCTTTATTTATAATAAACATTAGTTACTTTCATTTGCTCAAACTATTGTTTATTCAACTCATGGTGTTACACAAGTTTATCACGGACCAACACTTCTATCGGCACCCTAATCAAATAAAATTGAAGCATAGAGATTATTAAGGAGAAACGTACCTGAGACAACATTCGGGTCCTCATTGGCTTTCTTTCCCCCGAGAGCATATACCCTACCTCAAGCTCCTCCAGTCTGAACTCCAGCTCCGTGATTCTTCACCTTTGTGCATTCATTCTTAAAATGCCCTTTTTCGCCAAAACCATAACATGTTCCTGGAGCTCTCTGGTTTGCTGTAGGAGACCTGTAGTCCTTGGTCGAATGGCCAATCCTCTTGCAAGTGGAGTAGGACAAGGCCCGAGGTTGTGGTGATGTGGACATCGGTTACACTTGGGGGGATTACCAATGTAGCTCTTCTTCTCAACTGGGCCTACAACATAAGCCTTAACAACTTCTTGCCTCTTGTATAGTTTTGTGTAGCATTACCACCCTGGTTATTGTCCCCACTTTATTTTGTTGTTGTTGTTATTATTGTTGTTTCGATTTTTTTTTGTTGTGGTTATTGTTATTAACATCCCGAGCTGCCCTAGCTCGGACCACTTGATCCATCAGGTTGTGAGACATTCGGATCATCTCATCGACTGTGCTCGGCTTAGAGGAGTTTACATTTCCTTGGATGTTGGGTGGAAGTACCCAAATATACCTTTCAATCCTTTTTCCGAGTTGTGGAAACCATCTCAGGACAGAGAGTTGCTAACTCATGGCAGCGCTTGGTATAGGCAGCAATGCCAACCCCTTTCACAGCCAAGTTCCAGAATTTGACTTCCATCTTCTGAATCTAAAACCTCAGATAACACCAGTAGGGACTGCAGTGCAATATTGTGGTCTCGTAGTCCATTTATCCCACTCAATCTTCCAATTTTTTGATCTTCTACTCACCCACTCGAAGGTCTTTAACTAGATATCTTGAAAGATCCTTGAGCAGCTCTCCAACTTTCCTTTAAACACTTTGGAATTCTGGTTTTTCCACAGATAATAACCTGTCACGAACACAGTGGCCTGCCACATATCTTTTTGAACCATCAGACCAAGCCAACAGCTCTGTCATCCCCGCTGAAGTTCTGGGGACTGCATCACATGAATTCTTTGTAAGTACATCCACGAGCCGTGGGCTCCACCATGACAGCTATACAACTAGCTTCTTCGCTGTTACCACTATTGCGATAGTTATTTACTAAATACTTATTTACTACTTGTCGGTTTTTGTCCTTTTGTTGGGTTTTCGTCTTTTATTCTGGTATTTGTCTTTTAGTTATTTTCATACTAGATAGTTATTTACAACTTATAAAAGTTAACTTTCACTCACTTGACGTTTTTACAGAAAAATACGCATTTTTACTAAAAAGTATAGCTATGTACAAAAATAATATAGGTGTTATATTTCTGAAGAAAATTTGGCATGACACGTTCGTAAATCTTTACTTTTGAATTTAAAAACTACTTAGAGTTTATGAAAATATAGTGCATTCTTTTTTTATAAGAAAATATATTTTGCGCCGCAATTTTCAAAATAGCATAACTTTCTCGTTTTAAGTCCGTTTCTAGTGATTCAAGCGACCAAGTTTAGATTATAATGTCTACTTTATATTTTTCTATCATATTATTGAAAATCTTAAGCTCATTTTTCTAGTTTTTCTATTTTGGGATAGCAAGGTCCAAAAATTTATTTCGACACTTAAGCTATGTGTTTAACCGCAATCACAACTCCAATCTAGTCCTAAACATTCCACTAATCATTATCACTTTCTCAACCCAAATAAACTTCAACTAACCTATTTTACTCATCCACCAATTTATGAAGTAAGCTTAACATTAAATCAACAATTTAAACTATAAATCTTACGAAAGCTAACCTGGTACACATATTTAAGCATAAAATGACAAGCACAACAAGGTGAAACAATTTTTGAATGTACAAAGTATGTGTGTCGTGTATATGCAAGTATATACACTTAGGGTTTTCAAAGTCTTTACTTGTGATTTAACAAAATCAATTTGTACTTTTAGAAACTACATAGATTAAACATCTTGAAAGTACAATTTATTTAAGTAAAAGATGACTTACAAGTTTTTGTGAGAAAATGGAGATCTAGTGTAAGTGAGACCTAAATCTTGTTTAAAAACCCAAGTATATTAACTCAAATTACCAAATGTAAAGCTTGTAGTACCCAAATCTTCCAAGTATCAAGCAAAGTTGTGAGTTTGTATGTGTGTTGGTGTGTGTATGACGGCAACAAGGAGAGGAAGCAAGAGATTTTTGTGTTGAAGTAAAATAAGTTCACTTAGGTAGGTTTATATAGGATTTAAAAAGCATATGAAACCAAGTTAAAAACATGCAAGTACCTACAATTGCTTAACAAAGATTGGCAATTCTTGGAATGACCTGAATGGTCCCTATGTGGCGTCATATAAAAGACAAAGGGAAGGGGAAGTACTTAGTTAACCTATTAGTTGAAGTTGGGAGCTTATGTCATTTTGGACACTCATTTTCACATGGTATTGAATCTAATGAGGGTGGCCGGTTATAGCTTGTCACAAGGGACAATTTTTTGTAGTTTTTATGTAGTAATGAGTAGTGGTGTGAGATGATTAGTTACTTGGTCGGTTGGTGCAAAAACCGTGCGAGTGAGCTAAAATGTAATTTATGTTCGTTTACTGTGAGACTTGTAAAATAAAATGTCATGAAACATAAAATAACTCTAATAGAGCCGTAATGTTTTAATTTAATGTAGACCATGCCCGGTCTAGTGCCGGTACGCGTTAAAATTCGTTTTTCACGTCACGCGAGTTCACCTCTCGGTTTTAGGTTTAAGTAAACATGTAAGTGTTAAAAGTGAATGTTAAGTTTTTGGTCAAATACCGACTTAGAAAATTGACAGTTTACAAAAAATGTCACTTTCATGTTTACGTAGTTTGAGTTTACAGTTACGCATAAAGGTAAATAAGTAACTTTCAAGTTAATAGTTTTAAGTAAAAAGGTGAATAATGACCTGAAAAGTGCGAGTTGCCACAGTATCCAGTTTGTGCGTCCGGAGCCTCCCATTCAAGCTACGTGGGAGTATTAAATTATTAGGTTATTGATCCAAGCCCAGTTGTGGATTAAGGTTTGTTAGGTTTTGGGTTATGTTAACGTATTCTTTAAGTCATATTCTATTAAAATAAATATGGAATCTCATTATTTACTTATATAAAAAGCAAAATCATTAATATATCTCTTTGCTATTTAACAATCAACAAGGGACCAAGTTTATCCTTAGAGAGTAAATGGTCTTCAATAAATGACATAAATTGAAAGCGAAGAAATACGTTTACTCTTTGATAAAAACATTCTCTTTTATAGGCAAATTAAATGTTGGTTCATGTAAGGTTACTTTAGACGTGTCATGCATTAAGTTGATAATTTTGAGAAGAGTCAAATTCTACTTTAGTAAACACTTAAGCAAACTGTGTTGTACTTAATACTTAACCTTAGACACATTTTGTACTTTCATGCGCTTATTTATAAATATTTTTGACTTATTTGCGAAAGTAATTACCTTTGCAAATAAGTCAAAGATATTTGCTTATCAAAATATATTATCATGTTCTACTAGGAGAGCGAAACGAAACATGGATCAGCAAGACTTTGTCACATCTTGCTGACTCGGCCCGTTTAACTTTACAAAAATACTTCAAGTATACTACTTGCCAATACCACATCAGCAAGTCAACATAGTCTTTAGCAGACTAAGTCTGCTTAAGTCTTTTATTCTAATAGAGCCTTTTGTAATGCTTGCCGATTATTATTATTAAAAAACTTTAACATTTAGTCTAATTTCAAGTTTTTTTTACCTGGTTTTCGATTCGACATTGCGAGCAGACTAATCCTAGGGTAACTACCTGTTAAAATGGTATCAAAACAACTAAACACAAGATTAATCACCCAACCAACCACCCCTTGGTGATCTATTATTATTACAACAATATACACAAGAAGACTTGTCCCCAACACGGATGCAAGCCAAGTACAATACAAAAGTGTTAATACAAATATCGCCTAAAAACGTTATTTATATTTTACGATATTTGCTAAGTTTTATTAACGACAAAGTGTAAACTTTAGTTTTAAGTAAACATGATTATAGTTTAAGTCTTGCATACATTTACATTTTCACTTAGACTTTTGTTACATTTACATTTTCATTTAAAACATTACATTTACATATTTCTTAATATAGTAAATGTTATATTTTCATTTTTATATAAAACATCACATCATGCATTTATGGAAAGCTTGTGTGTTTGACTTTCCATAAGAACTCTTACACAATTGTGTGTTTGACTAACTTGATGTGACCTTACTTGATTGGGAAAGATTTCTTGCAAGTTTTCTGTCAGACCTGGCGGAACCCTCAGGGTATATGGGCGGAACCCATTCTAAGGTTCCGCCAGATCCGCCAAACTGCTGGTTGGTTTGGCTATAAATACCAAGCCACTTGCAAGATTTCACCCATCACTTCTCATTACATTTTACACATACATCATTCATCTAATCTATTAACATTTTCATTTTATGTGAAGCTCTCTTGTAGCAAAGAAGTTCACAAGTTCATATCAAAGTTACAAGTATTCAACATAACATTGCAAGACTTGTTAACTTAGTATTGTATAGACTTCGTGTAGTTTATACTTCATTTGATTGTGTATGTTCAAGTTGTGATCGGTTAGTATTTTAGGCCTTAAAATACATAGTGTGACGGGAGTGGTTGTACCCTTGTAAAAGAACTCGACATCTAGCTTTGTGTCAGAAATCTTGTGTAAGCGACGTGTAAGGTTTTATCTGCCGGTGAAAGGAGTTTGTTGACTAGTGAAAGAAACTCTCGAGTTGGATACTCGGGGCGTGGAGTAGGGCAAGGAAAAAGAGTCCTTGTAGCCGAACCACGATAAACACTTGTGTTGTGGTTTGATCGTTTCTTTCTTTATCTTTGCATATTACATATTGTCTTTAGTTTAGATTTTTGATTACACGTAAAGTTTCAAAAGATAATTAAGTTAAAAACCGGTAAACTATTCAACCCCCCTTCTAGTTTTCCACAATTGGCATCAAGAGCTACGTTATTCAAGCATTTAAAATATATTGTGTTTTAAAACTTGAAACGATCCATGGATTTTGAAAATTATAAAGAAGGGCAATCTATGCAAAGACCGCCACTTTTTGAAGCAAATGGTTTTATACTTTTATATATTGGAAAAACCGATTTGAAACTTACGTAAAATCTAAAGATATAGATCTATGGTATATAATCATTGATGGTGATAATATACCCACATTTAAAGATAATTCAAATAGTAAAGATGAGGATAGCTCAATTACTAAACATAATGAAGATCAAAAGAAATTGATTGCTAAAAATAATGAGGCGAAAATGATGCTTTACAATGCTTTACCTAAGAAAGAATATGAAAGAGTATTTATGTGTAAAACCGCTAAAGAAATTTCGCAATCTTTAATAGTAACTCATCAAGGAAACTCACAAGTTAAGGATAACAAAATTTATCTTCTTATTCAACAATATGAACAATTTTCTATTCCCGAAGATGAGATTATTGATTGTGCATTTGCTAGGTTTAATACTATTATTACTTCACTTAAAGCACTTGACGAATCTTTTTGTAGCAAGAACTTTGTCAGGATATTTCTTAGAGCACTCCATCCAAAATGGAGAGCAAAAGTGACGGCAATTGAAGAATCCAAGGATCTTTCAAGCATGTCACTTGACGAGCTAATTGGTAACCTCAAAGTTCATGAAATGGTCATGGAAAAAGATTCGGAAATAATCAAGGGCAAGAAAGAAAAGGTCAAGTTCATTGCCTTGAAGGCTAGAGTTAAATCAAGTGATGATGAAGAATCTTCGGATAGTGACGATGGAGAATACGCCATGGCCGTTAGTTATTTCAAGAAGTTCTTTCATAGACGAGGGAAGTTTGTAAGGCAACCTAAAGATGACAAGAAAACCTTCCGAAAAGATCATGATGACAAGAAAGGAAAGGTTGAAAGGAAATACTTTAGGTGTGGAGACACAAGTCATCTCATAGGAGAATGTCCAAAACAACCCAAAAGTAAATCTCAACATGCTTTTGTAAGTGGTACTTGGAGTGATTATGAAGAAGATGACGAGGAGCCAAAGAATGACGAAATTGCTCTTATGGCTCATGACTCAAATGAGGTACTCTCCGACTCATCTTATTCTTCTATTGATGATGACACCTTAAAAAAGGAATATAACAAACTTTGTGAACTAAGCTTAAAAATCATAAACAAAAATAAATTTTTGAAAACTAAAAAGGAGTTTTTAGAAAATGAAGTTTATGAATTAAAAGAAAAAGCCAAGAGGTTAGAAAAGGGTAAAAGTATTGACACATTATGTAAATCATGTGAAGAGCTTAAACTCGAAATTGAGAAACTTAGAATTACTCAAGATGATCTAATAAAACAAACAACAAAGTTTAAGAAGTTCGATAAAAGTATTTCTTGTGCGGATGAAATAATGAAACTTCAAAAGTCACCATTTGATAAAACAGGACTAGGTTTCATGAAATTAGAAACTTTGAAGAGTCAAACGAAACAAGAAAAGAAAGCACAAGAAACTAACAAAACTGCTACAGGAACCCACGGACCAGACGGAACCCAAAATAGGGTTCTGCCCGTTGAACCCAAAGGTTCCGCGGGGTCTGCAGCAGAAAAATTAGTTTCTACGTCGGATCGTTCACAATTTGTTAAAGTCACATATAAAAATAAAATAAAACCTGCTATTAAAATTGGAGTAGGACTTGGTAAAAACGAATTTAGAACTAAAACTACTCAACCGAGACCTAAGACTCCTATTCCCAAACGCCCCTTTCCAAAGAGTAACTACAACACACGACCAAACTACCAACATGTTTGGAACCAAAACACTCCTAAACATTACCAAACTCCAAATTACATGTCATGGAACCCATTTATTCAATTTCCATACATGGATCAAATTAATGGTATGCTTAACCAAAATGGACCCATGAGATATTGGGGACCAAACGTTTGAGTGTTTTTCATAAAATAGGTGTGCTTAAAAGTTAGTTTGGAACCGGATGAATGGATCAAAGATAGTGGTTTTTCAAGGCACATGACGGGTAACAAAAGCCTCTTTTCAACATATCAAAAATGTGATGGAGGTAATGTCACTTTTGGTAGCAAAGCTAAATGCAAAATCATCGGAAAAGGTACAATCTCTAACAACTCCCTTTCTATAGATGATGTTGCTCATGTTGATAATCTAGGTTTTACTCTCCTTAGTATTAGTCAACTTTGCCGCAAAAAGTATAACGTCCTTTTTAGTGAAAATGGAGGTAAAATACTTAAAGATGGCATTACCATAGCCAAAGGTGTTCTTAAGAACAACGTGTATGTTATGAAGATGGATCAATCATCTAGAGAAAAACTTTGTCTCACCTCATTAGATGAATCTTCAACTTTATGGCATAGACGTTTAGGACACGCTAATATGAGACTTATACAAAACCTCTCCTCCAAAGACCTAGTTCGAAACCTACCTAAGTTGAAATATGACCAACACTTTTGTGATGCTTGCAAAGTTGGTAAACAAGTCCATAGTAGCCATAAGGCTAAAAACATGGTGTCTACATCTAGGTGTCTAGAACTTTTGCATATGGATTTGTTCGGTCCATCCGCTATACAAAGTTATGGAGGTAACTTCTGTACTTTGGTAATAGTAGATGATTATTCAAGATATACTTGGATAAAATTTTTGAAAAGTAAAAATGAAGCTTTTGATCAATTTAAAATTCTAAGTAAGAAAATTCAAAATCAAGTAGGAACTTGCATTGTGTCTATTAGAACGGATCATGGTCGTGAATTTGATAATGAATTTCAATTTGGAGACTTTTGTGATAAAAATGGTATAACTCATAACTTTTCGGCTCCACGTACCCCTCAATCTAATGGTGTAGTAGAACGTAAAAACCGAACACTTCAAGAGATGAGTAGAACAATACTTAATGAACAAAATATTCCACAAAAGTTTTGGTGTAATGCCGTTGACACATCAACTTATATTTTAAATCGTGTCTTAATAAGACCATTTTAAACAAAACTCCTTACGAACTTTATAAAGGTAAAAAGCCTACACTAGGTTATTTTAGAGTATTTGGGAGTAAATGTTTTATTCTTAAAACAAAGGATTATCTCACCAAATTTGACCCAAAGTCTTATGAAGGTGTGTTTCTTGGATATTCACAAAGTAGTAAAGCTTAAATTGTTTTAAACAAAGAAACCTTAAGAGTCGAGGAATCGTTAAACGTAACATTTGACGAGAGTCCACCTCCCTCTAAGACATCAGANAAAAGTATTTCTTGTGCGGATGAAATAATGAAACTTCAAAAGTCACCATTTGATAAAACAGGACTAGGTTTCATGAAATTAGAAACTTCGAAGAGTCAAACGAAACAAGAAAAGAAAGCACAAGAAACTAACAAAACTGCTACAAGAACCCACGGACCAGACGGAACCCAAAATAGGGTTCCGCCCGTTGAACCCAAAGGTTCCACGGGGTCTGCAGCCGAAAAATTAGTTTCTACGTCGGATCGTTCAAAATTTGTTAAAGTCACATATAAAAATAAAATAAAACCTGCTATTAAAATTGGAGTAGGACTTGGTAAAAACGAATTTAGAACTAAAACTACTCAACCGAGACCTAAGACTCCTATTCCCAAACGCCCCTTTCCAAAGAGTAACTACAACACATGACCAAACTACCAACATGTTTGGAACCAAAACACTCCTAGACATTACCAAACTCCAAATTACATGTCATGGAACCCATTTATTCAATTTTCATACATGGATCAAATTAATGGTATGCTTAACCAAAATGGACCCATGAGATATTGGGGACCAAACGTTTGAGTGTTTTTCATAAAATAGGTGTGCTTAAAAGTTAGTTTGGAACCGGATGAATGGATCAAAGATAGTGGTTGTTCAAGGCACATGACGGGTAACAAAAGCCTCTTTTCAACATATCAAAAATGTGATGGAGGTAATGTCACTTTTAGTAGCAAAGCTAAATGCAAAATCATCGGAAAAGGTACAATCTCTAACAACTCCCTTTCTATAGATGATGTTGCTCATGTTGATAATCTAGGTTTTACTCTCCTTAGTATTAGTCAACTTTGCCGCAAAAAGTATAACGTCCTTTTTAGTGAAAATGGAGGTAAAATACTTAAAGACGGCATTACCATAGCCAAAGGTGTTCTTAAGAACAACGTGTATGTTATGAAGATGGATCAATCATCTAGAGACAAACTTTGTCTCACCTCATTAGATGAATCTTCAACTTTATGGCATAGACGTTTAGGACACGCTAATATGAGACTTATACAAAACCTCTCCTCCAAAGACCTAGTTTGAAACCTACCTAAGTTGAAATATGCCCAACACTTTTGTGATGCTTGCAAAGTAGGTAAACAAGTCCATAGTAGCCATAAGGCTAAAAACATGGTGTCTACATCTAGGTGTCTAGAACTTTTGCATATGGATTTGTTCGGTCCATCCGCTATACAAAGTTATGGAGGTAACTTCTATACTTTGGTAATAGTAGATGATTATTCAAGATATACTTGGATAAAATTTTTGAAAAGTAAAAATGAAGCTTTTGATCAATTTGAAATTCTAAGTAAGAAAATTCAAAATCAAGTAGGAACTTGCATTGTGTCTATTAGAACGGATCATGGTCGTGAATTTGATAATGAATTTCAATTTGGAGACTTTTGTGATAAAAATGGTATAACTCATAACTTTTCGGCTCCACGTACCCCTCAATCTAATGGTGTAGTAGAACGTAAAAACCAAACACTTCAAGAGATGAGTAGAACAATGCTTAATGAACAAAATATTCCACAAAAGTTTTGGTGTAACGCCGTTGACACATCAACTTATATTTTAAATCGTGTCTTAATAAGACCATTTTTAAACAAAACTCCTTACGAACTTTATAAAGGTAAAAAGCCTACACTAGGTTATTTTAGAGTATTTGGGAGTAAATGTTTTATTCTTAAAACAAAGGATTATCTCACCAAATTTGACCCAAAGTCTTATGAAGGTGTGTTTCTTGGATATTCACAAAGTAGTAAAGCTTACATTGTTTTAAACAAAGAAACCTTAAGAGTCGAGGAATCGTTAAACGTAACATTTGACGAGAGTCCACCTCCCTCTAAGACATCACCTTTGGTAGATGATGACTTAGTTGAAAGCCAAGTAATAGAAAGTGAAGAGATCTTAGATAATGACAAGGAAGATGAACTATTAAACAAAGAAATTGTCAATGTCAAAGAATCTAAAAGTCATCCATTAGATAGTGTCATAGGAAAAATTAACGAAAGAACACTAAGATCAAAAGTTCAAAATGAAAGCAACTTCTTTTGTTTCGTGTCAACCATTGAACCAAAAAACATAAATGAAGCAATAAAAGATGAGTCATGGGTAATAACCATGCAAGAAGAATTAAACCAATTTTTTAGGAATGATGTTTGGACATTAGTTCCTCAACCAAAGAGTCAAACAATAATTGAAACAAAATGGGTCTTTCGTAATAAAATGGATGAAAATGGTGTAGTGTCTAGAAACAAAGCTAGGCTAGTAGCACAAGTTTATAATCAACAAGAAGGCATTGACTTACGATGAAACATTTGCTCCGGTTGCTAGGCTCGAGTCTATTAGAATTTTACTTGCATATGCATGCGCACACAATTTTAAACTCTTTCAAATGGACGTCAAAAGTGCATTCCTAAACGGGTTTATAAATGAAGAAGTATATGTTTCTCAACCAAATGGGTTTCACCGATTTTGAAAAACCAAATCACGTTTACAAACTTAAAAAGGCTTTATACGGACTTAAGCAAGCTCCAAAAGCATAGTATGATCGACTTAAAACCTTCCTAGTTGACCATAAGTATACCATGGGCTTAGTTGATAATACTCTCTTCACTAAGAAGAAAGGTTCACATATTATCATAGTCCAAATCTATGTTGATGACATTATATTCGGATCAACTTGTCAAGAATTATGCGTTGATTTCTCAAAAATCATGCATGACGAGTTTGAAATGAGTATGATGGGAGAACTCAACTTTTTCCTAGGACTCCAAATCAAACAACTAGAAGATGGTATCTTCTTTAACCAATCAAAATACATTAAGGACATGCTTAAGAAATTTGGTCTAGAAGATTTGAAACCAATCAAAACGCCCATGTCCACGGAAACAAAACTCACCAAGGATGAGGAAAGTGAATCCGTAGATAGCACTAAATATAGAGGTATGATTGGAAGTCTACTTTACTTAACGGCTAGTAGACCCGACATTATGTTTAGTGTTTGTCTATGTGCTCGTTTTCAAGAAGATCCTAAAGTAATTCATCTTGAAGTCGCAAAAAGGATTTTTAGATATATCAAGGGCACTACACATTTAGGTTTATGGTATCCCAAAGGAACGGGAATGGACACAGTAGTGTATGCCGACTCGGATCATGCCGGTGACTATGTTGATAGAAAAAGCACAAGTGGTACTTGTACTTTCGTTGGACATTGTCTCACCTCATGGTTCTCTAAGAAGCAAACGGCTCTCGCTATCTCAACAACGGAAGCTGAATACGTTTCGGCTAAAAAGGCATGTCAACAAGCTCTTTGGATGATGCAAGCTCTTGTCGACTACGGAATTCAACTAAACGACATCTCCATTCTTTGCGACAACAAAGGAGCCATAGATCTTAGTAAAAATCCTGTCCAACATGCCTGAACTAAATATATCGAAATCCGTCATCACTTTCTTCGTGACAACATCCAAAAAGGAAACATCTCAATCGAGAAAGTTTCTTCCGAAGACAACATAGCCGACATTCTCACAAAACCTCTTAAACGAGAACCATTTAACCTTATTAGGCTAGGCTTAGGACTCATGGAACCTACATTGTAGTTCTGAACATTAAAGAAAAATCACAAAAATCAAAACAATTCAATAAATTTTTTTCCCAGCAGACTCGGCGGAACCCTGCGACACAACGGACAGAACCCTCTTTTTGGTTCCGCCGTATCCGTCGACCTAAAGAAACTTTTTCTTAGTTTATATTAAACCAAACACCCATTATTTCATACCACCACTTCCAAACTGCTAATATTCACTTCACCACTCATCCACACCTACGAATTTTGGGTCCTTCCTTCATACACATTGCTCATCAATCATCATTGTAAGTATTCTAAACATGATTACACTCCTGATCTGAGTCTAGGAATTCTATTTTTGCACGAAAACAAAAACTTGGGGTTATGCATTAGCTTGAGAAATTCATGCATAAAATTAGGTGTTTAACAAAACCAATCATGTTCCCCATAGTTAGGAATTGCATTCTTACTAGTTATAAACATGTTTGCTAAAACACCCCATGTCAAATTTTTGCAAAAATTTCTCACAAATAGGACAAATATTTTTTCGTCTCACATTGTGAATACAAAATAAAACGTTATTTTTAAAACATCACTTGCATAATGTCTCTTGAATGCTAAAGGGAATACATAACTAATATGTATTTTCGGGAACATTCAAACGAAGCTACATTGAATTAGGAGCGTTTGGGTTATCTTTTGTTTTATAACAAAACTTGCATTACAAAACGTTTTTAGCATCAAAATGAGTCAAGATAACCACACCTCCACATTGTTTTCATATAGGCACACACTAGAACATCCACATTACAATAGTCGCTAACTTAAAGACTAAAAATGTGAAATTTTATTTGTCTAGGAATCATCATGCCTCCCGTAACTCATTACGACCACAAGGACACCATTAAGTACCTACCCAAACACCACAAAACCAAAGGTCTTACCGAAGCCCAAATCAACATCTTCAAAGCCCTTGAAAAGCGTTATGTCCACGAGGGTAGAACCATTGACCCATCCTTCCTAGCCGGTACAAAACTACCAATGGAACTTGCCACCATCAACTTTGATTGTCTCTTAGAAATCGACGAGCCTATTTGTCCTATGTTCATTTTAGAATTCTATGCTTCCGTCACCCTTTCCACCAATGAGTATGGTCTCATGTCTATAAACTTCATGGCTAGTAGTAACATACTCCTTCACCCTAAATGAATTTGCTCAAATCCTAGGTGTTCCAAACCGTGGTACTTGCATCTACACCGACAAACATTCCCTCTCAACTCTTGACACACTCATGGACCGCATTCATCCTTATGATACACCTCTTGTGTCAAAAGATGAACTTCGTGACCACCTCTTCATTAGGACCACCACCACTAGGAGAACCCTACCGAAAATGAGGTCAACAAGGACCCATATGGTATGGAACTCAATGAACTCAAGCCCGAATTCAAGAAATGGGAAGAACTCCTTAGAGCCAATGTCATTAGCACCATAGGAAACCGGGATCATATCAATGTTTGCCTTTGCTACATGCTCTACTCTTTGTCCGTTAGGCAACCCTTCAACCTAGCCTACTACATGGCCAAAAGAATGGCCGACATTCCCGNTCTATAAACTTCATGGCTAGTAGTTACATACTCCTTCACCCTAAATGAATTTGCTCAAATCCTAGGTGTTCCAAACCGTGGTACTTGCATCTACACCGACAAACATTCCCTCTCAACTCTTGACACACTCATGGACCGCATTCATCCCTATGATACACCTCTTGTGTCAAAAGATGAACTTCGTGACCACCTCTTCATTAGGACCACCACCACTAGGAGAACCCGTACCGGAAATGAGGTCAACAAGGACCCATATGGTATGGAACTCAATGAACTCAAGCCCGAATTCAAGAAATGGGAAGAACTCCTTAGAGCCAATGTCATTAGCACCATAGGAAACCGGGATCATATCAATGTTTGCCTTTGCTACATGCTCTACTCTTTGTCCGTTAGGCAACCCTTCAACCTAGCCTACTACATGGCCAAAAGAATGGCCGACATTCCCGTGCAAGGCACAACGGCTATGCCTTATGGAATGCTCTTGACCCGTCTCTATAGGCACATTGCTCCTATTCCTCCAACTCCTAGAGGTCTTTGCCTAGACTACTCTCTTATCCCACACACATTTGTCCCACTTAGTGATAAGAGAGTCTACAAAACCCATGGGAAACGCCCTCATCCTCCTACTTCCTCATCATCATCTTCAATGAGTGAAGATGAGAGCTTACCCAACTCTAGGCTTCCACCTCTAGAATACCTTTCACAACTTCCAACTATTCCTAATGAGTCGGCGGAGTTCAAGCAAACGAAGGGGATGTTCAAATGTCTTGGGAGGTTCCTTGGCAAGCTCAAGAAGAAGGTGGATCGTCAATGAGAGCGTGTGGGAAGGAGTGTTTGGCACAAGGTGTCATTTGAACAATTTGGTTGTTAAACTACTTGTGTTATGAATTTATGTGTTTGTATGGATAATTAACTATTTTTAGAACTTGTATGAACTAACAATGATGCAGGATGACAACATTTAGTATGTTGACAAATTTTCAAGATTATGAAAAATTTCACTAAGTATAGTGAAATTCGCTAGCCCCCGGTCAAAGTCCTATGGTATGCGTGTTTACATGTCCATTTTTTGCATTTCCTAATCAGACATGTGATAAATTTTATTTTTTGGGGTTTTCGGATAAACTGAAAATCGTCTCAACATTCAAAAAACTGGATTGTCTACTTTTTGGGGTCTGGCGGAACCGGCGGAACCTTTTACAGGGTTGCCCTTGATATCGCAGGGTTCCGCCAGTAGCCTGCAGATTTTTTGTTTCCATTTTCAAAATTCCAACTTCCACGCAACACCAAATCATCCTTTTTAGATAGAAACCTATTCCACATCAGTTGTTAAGCATACTAGGGTCACTCTTAGCCTCTAAAACACATAGGAAGCCATTTCCCGCGAAAAATCAAAATTTGCCATAACAAACTCTAGGAACCTTCATCCATAAGGGAAGGAACCCTCCCAAAGGATCCTTCCAATCCGTGGAACATATTCTTCCAACTTATTTGACAAGACCACTAAGCATTTAGTGCAAATCTTTGTCTTCTTACTCCACCACCTTCATTGGATTGACTTCCAATTGATTTGACAACATGCGTAACTCACCCAAATCATTAGAAACCTCAACATTTGTATGGTAGAACATCAAATCCAAACACCCCTTCCAACATCTCTTTCACTCTATAAATTTGACAATCTTGCAAAACTTTAAATCACACCATCACCATCAAAATCCCTTCTCTTAAGCTTCAAAACCACAACTTTGACAATGACAAAGTCACTATTCCACCAAGATCCACCAATCCACCTCCTTTGCACTCGTTTAATTCAATTGAACGAGTGTCTAATGAAAAACAAAGGCCATTGTTTAAGCCCAATGAGCATTTTGATCAAATTCCACCACAACAACAAGCCTTCAACCAACCACAACCATTGTTGTTTCACCCACTCTTCAAAGACATTCATGGTCCTCTATATGGAGAACCAAACTTTGAACTCCATGATCACCCAACTCAACAAAACCACCAATTCCAATCCTTTGAGTCCATCTTTCCCTCTTATGAGGAAATTGAGAAGATGGTAGAAAATCATCTTCATCATGCAATGGAAATGCAAACCACCTTGCTTGACTCCATTCCAAACCCATCTTCCACTCAAGCAACCAATAACAACCCACCACCACCACCATCATCAAATGACCCATTACCACCCAATCCTCACCATGGTTGCTCACAATGTGAGCACATGATCAAAATGGGTGAAAGCATCAAAATGTTGCTTCACCAAGTCCATAATGAAACCCGCTTTGCTCTAAAACACATTCTTGAGCGCTTGGATGCTCATTCTCACCCAAACCAATCCTAGAGCTTGTTTGGAGGGCTTTGCCCCATTAAGACAATGTTGGGAGCCTTCCATTTATAGAAGTAGGACCTTTTATTCACTTAGTTATTTTTCTTTACCCTTTATTCTTTTAGTAGGATAGACTTTTTCATTTCTTGTCTTTGACTTTTGAAAAGTCAAATTTTACTTGGAATAACATCTTTTCTACTATTTTGTTTGCATTTTTGGTTGATCCCATATGAGTTGTGATTGTGCTTGATTATACTCTCATATTATGCTATGACTAAACGTTTTATCGTATGTCATTACCGCCAACTAACTCATTTGTTGTAGGTTCAAAATCCATGTTTCCTAACTTGGCACTCCTTTTAGGGGGAGTATTGTCTAAGGGGGAGCATTTGCATTTTTCCGCTCCACAACTCTTCTTTTTGTTTCGACAAAAAGGGGGAGAAAATATATCTAAACTTATAAACTTAAAATGATTTTCATTAATTAAGTAAAACAAGTTTAAATATAAAACTTTTATAGACTTAACACTAAAATTAGTAATTTACTTAAAAACAAAGTTTATGTTTTGTCGTCAACAAAAAGGGGGGAGATTGTTAATACAAATATCGCCTAAAAATGTTATTCATATTTTACGATCTTTGCTAAGTTTTGTTAACGACAAAATGTAAACTTTAGTTTTAAGTAAAACATGATTATAGTTTAAGTCTTGCATACATTTACATTTTCACTTAGACTTTTGCTACATTTACATTTTCATTTAAAACGTTACATTTACATATTTCTTAATATAGTAAATGTTATATTTTCATTTTCATATAAAACATCACATCATGCATTTATGGAAAGCTTGTGTGTTTGACTTTCCATAAGACCTCTTAAACAATTGTGTGTTTGACCAACTTGATGTGACCTTACTTGATTGGGAAAGATTTCTTGCAAGTTTCCTGTCAGACCTGGCGGAACCCTCAGGGTATATCGGCGGAACCCATTCTAAGGTTCCGCCAGACTGCTGGTTGGTTTGGCTATAAATACCAAGCCACTTGCAAGATTTCACCCATCACTTCTCATTACATTTTACACATACATCATTCATCTAACCTATTAACATTTTCATTTTATGTGAAGCTCTCTTGTAGCAAAGAAGTTCACAAGTTCATATCAAAGTTACAAGTATTCAACATAACATTGCAAGACTTGTTAACTTAGCATTGTATAGACTTCGTGTAGTTTATACTTCATTTGATTGTGTATGTTCAAGTTGTGATCGGTTACTATTTTAGGCCTTAAAATACATAGTGTGACGGGAGTGGTTGTACCCTTGTAAAAGAACTCGACATCTAGCTTTGTGTCGGAAATCTTGTGTAAGCGACGTGTAAGGTTTTCTCCGCCGGTGAAAGGAGTTTGTTGACTAGTGAAAGAAACTCTCGAGTTGGATACTCGGGGCGTGGAGTAGGGCAAGGAAAAAGAGTCCTTGTAGCCGAACCACGATAAACACTTGTGTTGTGGTTTGATCGTTTCTTTCTTTATCTTTGCATATTACATATTGTCTTTAGTTTAGATCTTTGATTACACGTAAAGTTTCAAAAGATAATTAAGTTAAAAACCAGTAAACTATTCAACCCCCCTTCTAGTTTTCCACAAAAAGAAAAGATAACAGTCCCTCTATTAGGTGTTGTTTACAATACGCACACACTTAAACCAAACCCAGAATCAACCAAAGATACAATACCAAACTAATGATCATGATCAAGATCAAGTAGATCTTGATGTAAACTATACTATTACCCTTATACCCAGAAACCCTAAAACCAGATGATGATGATCAACTTTGAGAGAAAACAACAGAGAACAAACTTGTGTGGATGAGATAATGAGATATTCCAAACCCTAGCTCGTAGTGATGTTTATATAAGCCCCAAGTTACACTTTAGACCCTGCACAAACAAACACTAGACAAACATAGCTAAAGTTAAGTGTTAGTTATAAGCAAGTTACATAATTAACCCTGTAGTTTCATAAGTTTGTCAAATAATGTTAATATTTTTAACACCTCCCTCAAACTGATGAAACATACAGATTAACCATGCCCAACTTCTTCACCATCACATCATGTTGCATACTACCAAGAGCTTTAGTCAAAACATTTGCAGTTTGATCCTTAGAACCAATGTTCACAGTTTTGATCAACCCAGATGAAACTTTTTCTCTAATGAGATGAACATCTATATCAAAATGCTTAGTTTTCTCATGCATAACAGGATTAGCAGAAATTTGAATTGCTGACCTATTATCACAGCACAAATCCACTGGCAACAAACATTCACCAACACACAGGTCCTTTAAAATTTTAAGAACCCACATAACCTCACAAGTAGCAGAGGCCATAGACCTATACTCTGCCTCAGCAGAAGACTTAGACAAAGTATTATGCTTCTTACTTTTCCAAGATACCAGATTTCCATTCACAAAAACACAATAACGAGAAACTGACCTCCTAGTAATAGGACATTTAGCCCAATCAGAGTCAGAATAGGCAACAACTTTGAACCCTGATTGACTCTTATTGAAACTAATGCCACTACCAGGAGCTAACTTCAAATATCTAAGAACCCTCAAACCAATCTCAAAATGAGACTGCAATGGTGAATGCATATGTTGACTAAGACAATGAACAGCATAAGCTATATCAGGCCTAGTCAATGTAAGATATATCAATTTACCAACAAGCTTCTGATAAGCAGTAAAATTTTTCAAATACTTATCATCATCAGTCTCTTTATGATTCAAGACAATATTTTCAAGCAATGGAGTCATAACAGGTCTACAAGCAAGCAAACCATATTCATGAAGCAACTCGATCAAGACAATACTTCCTTTGATTCAAACACAACCTAGTTTTAGTTTTTAGCACCTCAATCCCAAGAAAATATTTAAGTTCTCCCAAATCTTTAATTTTAAACTTGTTTTTCAAGAAAACTTTAAAATTTTTAATTTCATCAACACTATTACCTGTTAAAACCAAATCATCAACATAAACCAGCAAGTACAAAACTGAGCTTCCTTTATTTTTAATAAACAAAGAATTATCATTTTTGGACTGCTCAAAACCAGCTTCAAACAAAGCCTCAGACAGCTTATGATTCCACTGTCTGGGAGCTTGTTTAAGCCCATACAAAGATTTTTTAAGTCTAAGAACCTTGTTGTCTTCTTCTTTAAAATACCCTGGTGGAGGAAGCATATATACTTCCTCATTCAAATCACCATACAAAAAAGCATTGTTCACATCCATTTGAAAAACACCCCAATTATTTTGAACAGCCAAACTAAGTAAACACCTAACAGTACCCATTTTGACAACAGGACTAAAGGTTTCCTCATAATCAACACCCTCTTTTTGACTATAACCCTTAGCAACACACCTAGCTTTATATCTTTCAATTTCCCCTGTAGACTTATATTTAATTTTCCAAACCCATTTACTACCAATAGGAATCCTACCAGGGGTAAATCACATTCTTCCCAAGTATCATTTTCAAGTAAAGCACAAACTTCTTCATTCATAGCATTGTTCCAGTTAGGATTATTTTTAGCTTCTTCATAACTAGAGGGTTCAGCAGTCTTACTCAAATTGGAAACAAAACAACAATTTTTAGCACTTAACAAAGAATGATTAGCAAACTTATTTAAACCATACTTAACTCTACCATCAAGAACAAAGTCATTAAGTTTAGGTGGCAACCTAGAAGACCTATTAGACCTTCTAGCACTAGTAGTTCCTTCCTCTGTATGACTGAGTAAAACATTTTGAAACCTAGGCATAGATACATCTGGATTAGGAAATGGATTTCCCTCAGAATTAGAACTATTGTTTTCATCTAAAGGAGTTGCTGAGTCACCACACACTGGTTGCTGTGAATTGCCAGATTGATGTATCTGTTCAAAGTCTGCAGTCTGGTCTAAATTCACTACCCTACCAGATTGTGGTTGACTGCCATCTCTACCAACAGATGTTGTATCATGACTGGTATCAACATCATCATTGGGAGAGGGACTAGGATTTTTGGTTTTTGACTCAGACTCAATATTATCAAAAAAGTTTAACACATTAACTTCAGTTTGAAAATCAGATTTTTGATTCATTTTGTATGGAAAAATAGTTTCATAGAATTTGACATCTCTAGAGTATAAAATAGATCTATTTTCCAAACTCAAAAGCTTATATGCCTTTTTACCACTAGCATAACCCATCAAAACACATTTTTCAGACCTTTCACAAAACTTATCAGACTCTTTAACAATAGCAGCATAACAAAGACACCCAAAACTCCTAAGATGTGACAGACTAGGTTCCCTACCATAGACTAAAGAAAAAAGAGATTTTCCATTCAACACAGAGGAAGGCAACCTGTTAACCAAATAAGTAGCAGTCAAAACACATTCAGGCCAAAACACAAGAGGTATCCCTCCCTAAAACATAAGGCTTCTAGCAACATTGAGTAGATGCCTATGTTTCCTTTCAGCAATATCATTCTGCTGAGGTGTATATGCACAACTGGTTTGATGTAAAGTTCCCATTGTATTCAAAAACTCACTCATTTTGTTATTAAGAAACTCTGTTCCATTATCAGATCTTATAACTTTAATTTTCTTACCAAATTGAGTTAAAACCATGTTGAAAAAACTCACAAACATATGAAAAACCTCATGTTTTCCTTTTAGCATATACACCCAAACAGACCTACTGAAATCATCAACAATAGCCAGGAAATACCTAAAGCCATCTCTGCTAACCACTTTATAAGGACCCCATACATCCAAATGTATGAGATCACCAAAAACAGTTGATTTATGTTCACTAATAGGAAAAGCATCCTTGGTCTGTTTAGCCTTATGGAAAACATCACAAGGACCATTGTGATCAACATTGGTTAATTTTAAAGAACCTCTTAACAATTTTAAAACCTGATTAGCAGGATGTCCCAGCCTATTATGCCAAATTTCCTTAGAAACAAAACAACTAATAAACTCACTTTGAAGCACACAAGCAGACAAACTATCAGACTTATCAAACAAGTATAAGCCACCATATTCACTACCAGTCCCCAGCACTCTCTGCTGTCTCAAATCCTGAATATAACACTTAGTTTCATCAAAACCAACTCTAAACTTGCTATCCTTGATCAATTTATTCACAGACATCAAAACTAACACAATATTCAGGAATAACCAAAACATCAAACAAAACAACACTATTATTGAGTCTCAAATTACCAACATGAGTAATATTAGCAAGAGTTCCATTTGGATGACCAAAAGTGAGTTTTAAATCAGAAATATCCACAAGATTAAATATGTTTAAAGTGCTATTAGTAAGATGTTGATTAGCCCCTGAGTCAATTATCCAACCCATGTGATAATTGACTCCATTAAGTTTAATATTAGCACAAAAAAACTGAGAGAAATGCTGATTAAAAAACACACTGCAATTGAAAAAAGAGCAAGAGGAACTACCTGCCATATTAGCATGTTTCTCATTTAAAAAATTCAACAACTTCATAACCTGTTCATTACTAAGAGACAAATTTCCAGCAGTATTCTTAAAACCATTGTTAGCCACAGAATTAGCCTTAGGATCATTAGGTTTATTAAAGCCATTAACAGGTTTCAGATTAGGATTCTTTTTAAAACCAGGAGGATAACCAATGATTTCAAAACATCTATCAACAGTGTGACCTTTTAAACCACAATGAGAACAAAGTAAACTTTCATAATTTCCTCTATTATTAGAACCAGTGCTATTATTCCAATTACCACTATTTTTTTTATATTATTATCAAAGGCCTTAGAAACAAAAGCAGAGACATGAGTCTTATCATTTTTCACAGTAACACTAGTAGAAGGAACCCCTCTGTGAGATTCTTCTCTAGACACAATCAAAAAAGCATCCTTAACTTCAGGAAGGACTTCCCTAGTCAAGAGAGTGCTCCTTATGGGTTGATAAATGTCATCAAGACCCATAAGAAATTGCATCAATTTTAACAGTTTAGAATGATCATTTAACTCAGTCGTAGCTTCACAAGTACAATCAGGCAGTTTGGTAAGAATGTCAAATTCTCTCCATAGAGAATTCAACTTATGATAATATTCAGATATAGGCAAACCACCTTGCTTAAAACTATTGATTTTCTGAAGCAAGTTAAACACAACAGACCCATCTATTCTATCATAAGTATCTTTTAAATCTTTCCAAACCACAGAAGCATTATCAGAAAACACATGTCCAAGATAAACATCTTGAGATAAAGAACTTAAAATCCAATTTAAAACCACAGCATTACATCTATCCCATTGAGCCTCAAGTAAAGGACTAGCAACATAACCAGACTTAAGACAAGAGCCATCAAGAAATCCCATCTTATTTTTAATCTGCATAGCCAATTTCATAGCACTAGACCAAATTCTATAGTTCTCAACACCAGCCAACTTAATAGACACAATAGAAGCACAATTGGAATCATTAGGATGAAGATGCAGAGGGTTACTCTGATCCAAACTACTAATCATAATAGCCATAATGAAAACAAGAACAAACAATCAAGCAACTAAGCAGAAACAAGAACCAAGAACAAACAAACAAGCAACTAATGCAGAAACAAGAAACCAGCAAATAAGAAACAACTAACAAACTACCAAACAGCAAACAAACAAAACCACAACCAAACAACTAATCTAAAAAAACAAAACAACTAAGACAAAAACACACAAACTCATACCCAGAGTTAACTTGGCTCAAGCCAGCAGACTGTGAATGGCCAAAGCAGGTTTTCATACCACTCACGGTGGCAGATCAAGATGTTAGCCAAACCGTTTACGCCCACTAAACTAAAAACCAGTTAACCCTAAGAGAAGAAAGACAACTTACAGTGTAATAACAGCGGAGAAAACCACAATCAACTACTCTAGATTCACTTAGTCTAGAGTAATTGAACCAAGAACCAGCCCAGAAACCACAGATCCACAAAACCCCAAATAAGAAATTAGGGTTTTCAAGAATCAACCAAGAATCAAAAATCTAATTGTTAATTCCTCAAGAAACCAACACCAGAACCTTCCAATCGATCAGAAACACAAAACCCCCAAAATCTAGGGTTTCAAGAAAAACCCCAAATAGTCAATTGAATCTACCAACCTTCAATTAAACCCAAAAACACCACAATTCAACAACCAAGATCGTTGAATTAACAAAATCAGAACCCCAAGATCCACCAAGAAGTAACCAATCAAAACCTAGAGCTCTGATACCATGTTAAAATGGTATCAAAACAACTAAACACAAGATTAATCACCCAACCAACCACCCCTTGGTGATCTATTATTATTACAACAATATACACAAGAAGACTTGTCCCCAACACAGATGCAAGCCAAGTACAATACAAAAGAAAAGATAACAGTCCCTCTATTAGGTATTGTTTACAATACGCACACACTTAAACCAAACCCAGAATCAACCAAAGATACAATACCAAACTAATGATCATGATCAAGATCAAGTAGATCTTGATGTAAACTATACTATCAAACTACCCTTATACCCAGAAACCCTAAAACCAGATGATGATGATCAACTTTGAGAGAAAAAAATAAGGAACAAACTTGTGTGGATGAGATAATGAGATATTCCAAACCCTAGCTCGTAGTGATGTTTATATAAGCCCCAAGTTACACTTTAGACCCTGCACAAACAAACACTATACAAACATAGCTAAAGTTAAGTGTTAGTTATAAGCAAGTTACATAATTAACCCTGTAGTTTCATAAGTTTGTCAAATAATGTTAATATTTTTAACACTACCCTTTTGGATAGCCCGGAGTCGGCACAAGTGAACCTCTGTTACCACAAGAGGATTAATTTTCTCCTCGTCAGATTCGAACTCTTGACCTTAATTTCATGTTTAAATCTATTAGACTTTGAACTTAATTGACCCAACGGGATATGTTTTAGCAAAAGAGAATGTTTTATAATGCAGTTAGGGGGCGTTTGGTTGGGGAATTTGAGATTCCGGAATTTTAAATTCTTGAGAATTTAAAATTCCGGAATTCAAAATACCTTTGCATGTTTGGTTGACAGAAATTTATAAATATTTTTTTGTTTTTGTAATATAAATTTCATAAATATTCTATTTAAAAATTTATAAAAGATTTATAAAATATTTATTAAAAAAGTTTATAAAAAACTTTAAAAAAAATTATAAAAAAAGTTTATAAAAAATTTATAAAAAAAGTGTATAAAAAAATTATAAAAAAGTTTATAAAAAGAGTTAATAAAAAATTTATAAAAAGAGTTTATGAAAAATTTATAAAAAGAGTTTATAAAAACTTTATAGAAAAAGTTTATAAAAAAATTATAAATATTCTATTTAAAAATTTATAAAAAAAAAAGAAAAAGAAAAAAGGTTTATGAAAAAAATTTCTAAGTAAATAAAATTTCTCAATTTTTGGAGCATTCTAATTCTCTCCATTTTAGCAATTCGTAAATTGTAAATTACTTCAATTTTGAGTTACCAAACAGAATATTTGAAGGAAATTAAAATCCAAATGCACCTAATATTCCCCAACCACGCCCCCTTAGACTAATATCATATCGTTCATAAAAACCTTAAACTTAACGATAGAGCTTAACAACTCGAATAAATTACGTCATAAAAACCATCCTAATATAAAAAATGTTTCTCAGTCAATACTATAACCTTTACAAAAATATCTAAAATGTAATATTGATGTCTCCACGTGTTACGACATTTATGTTTTTTTTCCATAATCATTGTACCATCTTCTCCTTTGTAAAAACGACGTTGTTTCGTTAGCCAAACCGTACCGCTGTCATTCTACAATTCCCCGCCGTTGGAAACCACCGCCTGATCTCCAACGGCACCGCGTACATACATCCGGCATTAATCAAACAATAATAAAGATATACAAGCAGCTGTTTGTATACAATGTTAACAATAATGGATAATGGCGAATCGGTTATAGATCCGATTGTGTATCTGCATGGTGATCTAGAATTTACGATAGCCGAAGCACAATGTTTACCAAATATGGACGTATTAACACAACGAGTTCGACGTTGCTTAAACGCATTTGATCCATGCAAACCACCTGAGCCACCTTTAAGAAAAGCATTTCCACGTAGACGTAAATTTGTTACATGTGATCCTTACGTAACCGTATGTCTAGCTGGTGCAACAGTAGCACGTACACGGGTGATTCCTAACTCACAAGATCCTGTATGGGACGAGCATTTTGTCACGCCAGTTGCTCATCCAGTTTCGCATGTTGAGATTCAGGTTAAGGATAATGATGTTTTTGGCGCAGAGTTGATTGGTGTGGCATCTATATCTGCAGCTAGGATAATGTCGGGTGAGGTTATAGATGATTGGTTTTCGATTATTAGTCCTTTTGGCAAACCACCAAAAGCTAATTGCGCGATAAGGTTACAATTAAAATATACCTCCTGTGAAGAAATGAACGAAAGATTAGCCAATGATTTGGAGTCATTTTGCTTACGAGATAGTTATTTTCCCGTGAGAGGGGGAGGGAATGTAACATTGTATCAGGACGCACATACTAAAGAAGGGGAGTTGCCGGAGATCGAATTGGAAGGTGGAGAGTGTGATTTATATAAGCAAAGGGGTTGTTGGGAAGATATATGTCATGCTATATTGGAAGCACATCATTTGGTTTATATAACAGGTTGGTCACTTTATGATAAGATAAAGCTTGTAAGAGAGCCTAATAGACCATTACCAAATGGTGGTGATTTAACTTTTGGTGAGTTGTTGAAGTATAAATCTGAAGAAGGGGTTAGGGTTTTGTTGCTTGTTTGGGATGATAAAACTTCACACAATAAGTTCTTCATTAAGACGGTATGGATTTTGATCAATTTATTTGATGTTATCGGTTTTTTTTTTTTTTTTTTTTTTTTTTTTTTTTTTTTTTTTTTTTTTTTTTTTTTTTTTTTTTTTTTTTTTTTTTTTTTTTTTTTTTTTTTTTTTTTTTTTTTTTTTTTTTTTTTTTTTTTTTTTTTTTTTTTTTTTTTTATATATATATAAATTTATGATGTTCATTTATTTATATACTTCATTTCATGAGCTCTGTTGTCCCGCTCGGCCAGGATGGTATGCTTTTTGTTGTCGATTTCATGAGCTCTATTGTATTGCTGCGTTAGCATGTGCTAGTGTGTTAATTAACAAGTACTATATATCTCCATATAATGGTTGGCATAACCTTTTGAAAGGGTGCATGTTTAATTGTTTATGTAGGGAAGAGTCAATCTTTCTTAGGCTGGCAAGGGAATTGCATAAAATGACTAGTTTAGCTTATATATGTGCCTGATAGGCATAGCTAGATTGAATGTTTGGCCATTAACCGAAAGCTTGAAACTGAAATGTGTTGCACATGAACATGTAAATGCAAAAGGAGAGGAACATAAATAGAAAAGAAGATTTGAAGTCTTAGACTTAAGAATGAACTCAATGTCAATATTACCTTGCGAAAAAATGACTTTTATGTTATACTTAAATTGGTTCTCTGTGCAGGATGGAGTGATGCAAACTCACGATGAAGATACTCGCAAGTTTTTTAAACACTCATCTGTTCACTGTGTGTTGTGTCCCCGATATGCTAGCACAAAGCTTAGCATTATTAAGCAACAGGCATGCTTTATGACCATTCTCTGAACTTTGTTTACGTATTACAGTTTTCCTGTTCGATTAGAATTCCCAAATGCCAACCTTAGATGATTTAATGCTTTCAATGCTCGTCCACAGTTTTTAGATAACTTATGGTTCTAATAGATGATTATTTGATACTTTTACCTGCTAGGTAGTTGGGACCCTATACACCCATCATCAAAAATGTGTTATAGTGGATACACAAGCCGATGGAAATCAAAGAAAGATATCTGCTTTTATAGGAGGTTTGGATCTCTGTGATGGACGCTATGATACACCTGAGCATCGTTTATTTCGTGATCTTGACAGTGTATTTGCATCCGATTTTCATAATCCCACATATTCTGTAAGTCAGTAAGTGCATACATTTTTTCTAACTAGTCTTCACACCTTGTAATTAGAGGTTGATATTTTGAACCATTTACTTTTGAGTGGGTCAATCCGGGTCACACTTGATTTCTAATGGCTCTTACAGGTAAATTCTTTTAATAAGTCAATAAAAAGGTAACGGGTCAAAAATGTCAAATGGGTCAAAAGTTGCCCATCTGTATCTTTAATGCATCAAAACGTCTACATAGTTTTATCCAAAAAATTTATTGAAAATGAAACTATATACTTTTGTCAATCACATTTTACACACTAATTAACACAATAAACAAATCAAGTTATTTTGAACAGAAAGTGTTTTGTGATGAAATTCAAAGGAGCATAAACGAAGAAAAAGTATAAAAAGGAGATGGAGGGCATAATAATCTTTTTACATAAAAATCGACCCAACTAAACAAACAATTACCCTTTTTGTCAGCTTACTATATTATAGCATTTTATATACTGAGAAACTATAATATTCTTTCAAATATATATTTTTGAGACTGCATGTCATACCTTATTCCTCGATCAATAGTCAGGTACAAGTGCTCCAAGACAGCCATGGCATGATTTACACTGCAAAATTGATGGTCCTGCTGCATATGATGTCCTTACAAACTTCGAGCAAAGGTGGAGAAAAGCCACAAGATGGTCTGAAATTGGACGTCGGTTTAAAAGAATGTATCATTGGCATGAAGATGCATTGCTCAAGATAGACCGCATTTCATGGATACTCACTCCTTCTTCGTATCATGTTCCAAATGATGATTCAAATGATGTTTCAAATGATGTTCCAAATGAAGTTCCAAGTGATGATCCAGCATTATTTGTTTCAAAGGAGGATAATCCTGAAAACTGGCACGTTCAGGTTTCACTATTCTGCAATTTTTAGCAAAGCAAGTTTTATCTATCAAAAGATTTACTGCATTAAAAGGGGAACCAACTTTGCACCATCTTTAGTTCAGGCAGTCATCGCTTGTTTAGCCCATAAAATTTTATCAAACATTCAAAGAAAGTTATAAAACCCCTTACATATTCTTATAAAATCACAGATAACCATGTTGACATTTTTATGTGGGGCGGATGGGGGATTTTAGATGACGTTTACCTGTTGTCAAGGTTAACGATTATTTTGCATCATAGGGTTTAAAAAATTAGAGGGTTTTATGATACATAGAGACTTGGTTACTTAAAAAATAATAGCCTTTTTTTTTTCCCTTTCCAAAATCTGACCCTCATTGATTTGTTACCATTTCTATAATACAGGTTTTTCGTTCAATCGATAATGGTTCATTAAGAGGATTCCCTAAAGATGTTCAAGAAGCTGAACATCAGGTTTGCCTTTGTTATTAAGAAATGTCACCAGCGGTGAGGGGAGAGTAAGATTATAATGATTTCACTTGTTGCAGAATCTAGTCTGTGCAAAAAATCTTGTGATTGATAGAAGCATACAGAAGGCATACATTCAAGCCATAAGAGCCGCCAAGAACTTCATCTATATTGAAAATCAATATTTTCTTGGGTCATCGTATGCTTGGTCTTCCTTTAAAGATGCAGGTTTGTGCACGTTCTATTTTACGTTAGAAAGGACCAACAGTTATTCATTCTCTTGAATTCATGAAATGATTTTAGAAGACATAAGTACATTTACATGTTATATATATAAAAGATTTTACATTGTATGTAGCAAGGCAAGTCTTTTACCAATAATATGCAGTCATAGAATAAAATGTTTGTTAATAATATCCCACTCTATTAGTATGACCAATTTTCTAGTTCTCTATGGTTAGGAGCTGATCACTTAATCCCGATGGAGATTGCACTAAAGATTGTTAACAAGATAAGGGCAAATGAGAGGTTTTCGGTTTACATTATAATTCCAATGTGGCCTGAAGGTTCCCCCAACTCTGCTCCTGTTCAAGAGATTTTGTTTTGGCAGGTTGATGACATTTGACATCTTTACACAAATCACTAAATAGTTCTCAAAAACTCAACTTTAAGAAGACGACATATGGTTAACCAATGTTGTTCTTTCAGGCACAAACTATGCAAATGATGTATGATATTATTGCTGAGGAGTTAAAGGCTTCGGAACTTCTTCATGCACATCCACAGGATTACTTAAATTTCTACTGCCTTGGTAATCGTGAGTGGTGCAACGAAGAAGGGTCAACATCAGGCAGCAATCGTTCTTCAAGTAGTAGTTCGGTAATGATACAATTTTTCATATGTACACATATTCTACTGTTTTGTTGCATTTGGAGTTTATCTTTGTTAACCCCAGGTCTCGCCTTCATATAAAAATGGAAGGTTCATGATATACGTACATGCGAAAGGAATGATTGTAGATGATGAGTATGTCATATTGGGATCTGCCAACATCAATCAACGATCCATGGCTGGTTCAAGAGATACTGAAATAGCTATGGGAGCTTATCAGCCACATCACACATGGACTAACAAGAAACAGCGCCCACGTGGTCAAGTTAGCAATCTCATTCTTACAGTTTAATATTGTTACTGCTAGAATACTCTCCCTCCTGGGAAAAGTGAAACATTCAACTTGATTGGCATCTAGTTCTAGGAAAACTTCTTGACTATTTGTCAAATGTTGAGGTTACATCAGTCTTTCAGAAAAGCAAATGGGTAAAACTATAAATTTTAGAAAAAAAAATAATGGGTCAATAAAGTACAATTGTTCATGTTATCAGATCATAGAAGGAGGCTTTGTGCACAAGTATATTCTTTATTTACATGGTTTTTATTGATTGAGAAGCTAATTAAAACATTATCATGTTCAGGTATATGGGTACAGAATGTCACTATGGGCAGAACACATGGGGATGATTGAAGATCACATGAAGGAGCCAGAAAGTTTAACCTGTATGCATAACGTAAATCAGTTAGCAGAAGATAACTGGAGAAAGTTTACCTCAGATGATTTCAGTCCCTTACAAGGCCATATTCTCAAATACCCGATCAAAGTTAATTACAATGGAAAAGTGAGCCCTTGGCCAGGACATGAACAATTTCCTGATGTCGGGGGTAAAGTTCTCGGCTCTCCGTCCAATCTTCCTAGTGCTTTGACCACGTAACACTTTGAATTATTGACAATTTAAACCATCATACACGCGTGTTCATTAAAGAAACATTTTTTGTCCGGATATGCAGAAAAAAAGAAGCTAAACTACCCTCTGAACATAACATTTGTCTTTTTTTTCTAAACCACACACACACACAAAACAAAACAAAAAAACGTTACTCTTGTGGGTATGCAATGGAAAGAACATTACCCTATATACGGACTTGTTTTTTGAAAATTAAAACCATTATTCAACAGAAAGAACAGATGGGTTCTCTTGAAACTTCCCCGAGACAACTATCAATTAGAAGCATACTACTGTGGTAAAAGTAGTCAATGGCATGCGTTCTATTGAACATTTGAGGTTCCAAAACGGAAAAGTGTTGATTGTGTGTATATCATATGTATGTATCCTAACTATCAGGATGAAATAGATTAATGAAGCATAACACTGATTAGTTATGCTCTTTCCATAGGGGAAGTTTACCTGCTGAACCCTTAGGAAATCAGGTTAAGTAGCTAAAATGTGCTTTTTAAGATAAGTTTAGTATGAATTCACAAAAAGTGATTTTCTATAGCTTCTTGGTGCTGTTTTTTTTAACCTTTTTGCTTATTTGTATAAGAGAATCGCAATGTTTAAATTATGAATCCAGTACAGGCTGTTGACTTTTAATTATATACCTTAAATGCCCTTAAAAGAGAGCAACATCTTATTACAAAGCCTTCATTCAACGGGGGTGACGCACGGCAGCCTCCTTGACACCAGAGGTGCTGATCCAGAGAGGTGGCTCATACATTTTTTAGGGTNAGTAACATCATATATGACATTTATTTAAAATGCACATGTGCACCATTCGAACTCATTGCAGCCTTATGTACTAATTCTGTCAAAATGTTGAGATTGTTGCATCATGGGTATTTAATTGTTACCATCCTTAGCACACCCTAGTCAACACAACAGAGGAAGGACCCTCATTTCACAAAACGGAGCAAAGTATCAACTATGAAGTACCAAAGTACCCAATTGGAGCTAATCAATTTTTTACATGCTTCTCCAAATCTGATAATTCTAATCCTACAGGCTACATGATTAGAAAATAATAATCATATTCAGTTTTACACTTTTACTTTTACCCATACACACGGCATCAGTTACTTTTAAACTCACACACTACTTCAAACTGTAAGGATCAAACATTTTACCATTTTCATTAGCAAAATAAGGTGACACATATCATTTTACAGCATTTTCCCAACTCCCTATCCTTAAATTTCGAGTCTCATCTTCATCTCTTCCCGCATCAAGTAGATGGGACCCACAACTAAATAATCATTCCTCATATAATATTATATGATTCTAGATTTTTTTTTTAAAGTTTAAATATGCGTCTTACAATGTAAGTTTTAGAATTCCCTCGACTCCAATATTTTCTATCAATTGAAACAAAACATGCCACTAATCTAATGCAATCACGGTGGACTCGGAATGCTCCCGTCAAGATGCCCGAGCTGTCGGTGACTCCGAATGATGGGAATTGAGTAACAACTTTTAGGTATTTAACGGATTATATTGATTGAATGGTAAAAAAGCAAGAAAATTTACCTGGACAAAGACAGATCCATATTTATAAGCATGAGGATTGAAAGAACGAGTTGTCCTTTTACCACACATATTACAAGTAAAAGCAACACGCATGCGACGTCTTGGAGACCATGGAAACATGGAGATGTTCTCCCCACTACCATCTGCAGTCACAGGAGGGCCTTCCATACCCGACCCTGTTGTCCAACCCCTTACATTTGCAGCACTCAAAACTAATCCCATAGCATTGTCCTGCAAAAAAATTTCAAACACCGCATATGAATCAAACGGGCTCTTCCTGCTACTACACCTCCTTATTCATTTTTCATTTTTGTGATAGGTTCTTTCTCCACAGTTTCCTATCATTATTCATCAGTTCCTGACAATTCAAGGGGTGTTTGGATGTGTGTTTTCAAAGCGATCATCGCAATTAAATAATCAGAATCAGATGATTAGAGTTGGGGTAGTTAGGTATTGTTGCATTATTCCTATAATCAGTTCTAACAACAACTTCAGGTACGGAATGTAGACTCCATGTACCTCAATTTTTGCCTATAACTCATTTTCTCTTTCATTCGTTAGTTTTGCATCGCGATTTTAGCATCTTGATAACTAATCAACCAATCTCGTAGGAAACTTACATTTATGTCAATAATCATCCATCTTAACTTACATTTATGTACATCCACAAAAGAATTACAAAAGAGATTCCACACAATGATGTGCCAAGATTATTTGCCCAATCAAATAGATTCTTGCTTTCTTACAATTGTTTTGATTGGATAAATTATTTAGCCACATCATTATGTGGAAGTTTTCTTGTGAATCTTTTGTGGATATAGCATTCCTCTATAATAAATTGATTACTTTGACTCTCAATCTTCAGAAAAGCATAATCACAATCACTTTTGACCTAACAATCTAACCCGACTATTGCCACTTGAAGTGACAAAAAATACAGACCAATTACTACATTATAAACACAATCAGCACAACATCATTGGGAAAAAAAACAGTAAACTTTAACCTCAGCCCAAAAATTTAATACATACTTGAAGAACGGAGTAGACTTGCATCATCCGTACTATCTTCATTATAAACACAATCAGCACAACATCATTACTCGAGATCTCTCGCAAATCCTTGAAGAACTGAGTAGACACGCCCGAAGCTTTAACCTGAGCCCAAAAATCATTACGTACCGGAGTTGCAACAATTGCCTTTTCATTTCAGCCACATTCTCTTTCCCAAACACTTCATCAATTCCATTCAACCCATCATCTACCCAAACTGAATCAACCGGAGCATTCAACGTTTCTTTTGGTTGTTAATCGTTATTCCCTTAAGTTTGACTCGAACCCCCAATCTGTCCCGATAAATCTATCTCACATCTTTCTCCCCCTCATAATTATCACTGTTAGGATCCTCATGAGTTCGCTTTGTTCCGATAGCATCTGGCTTACACCCCGATCGGAGATCATGAACTTCCTTGGTCAACTTCTCAACTTGTGAAGTAAGTCGATCAACAGCAGAATGTAACGTATCATGAAGTTCATCAATGTTCTCTTGAGTTGCCGGGTGAGATCTATCTTGTACAAAATCTTTTATAAGCTCTAACAAAGATTGTTGAGTGTCGGTTTTCTTGGTTTCATCAAGTATCTTGGAACGTAGCATCGAACTCAGTTGTTCCATAGTATATTTCTTGTACTCATCTGCGGGTAATTCTTGTGATGAAGTTGAAGATTGTCCTTTCCTGTCAATGTGATCTTTCAAACTCTGAAACTGATTCATAAAGAAAGACATGGTGATTGGTGTAGAATCGGTTGTTGTTGTAGATTGTTGTTGCATCACAGGTGGTAATGGTGTCCATGTTGTTGTTGATGTGACAGGAACAAATAAAACCCCGGAAATCGGAATTTCCGTTCTCACTCTAGCTGAGGACTCAACTAGGTGGCCTGAAGTCGGTGCTTTATTTATGATCACACCGCCCGGGCTTCCAGCCGATCCTCGTGAAGTATCAAGTTTTGATTCTAGTACGGCTGTTGTTGCTAAGTCGTTTAGACGTGCATCATCCGTACTATCTTCATGAATATTGTTATAGTTGCGTATAACATATTCAACTTCTTCTAAACCTACGGATTTGGGCGGTGGGTAGTGGAGCAGGACATCCTCTGTTTCAATACCAACCGGGTTCGGAGGTAAATCATTTGGTTTCGCTCGAAGGGTGGATGAGATGGGAACTTGTAGAGAAGTATCCAAATGGTCAGGAGGTGTGGGTGCATCCGGCGTGTTTACACTCGGTGGATCAACAGCAGATGTATTGGCCGGGCTGATTGACTCGGTGTGGGAACGATCTAATTTCTTTTTAGAATGCCTTTTATCCATATCATTCTTGGCTTTTAATCGTTTTTCTCTTTTTCTTTTCTTTTCTTCAACCCCAACGGTATCATTCACGCCACGAAAACCCTCAATATTCAGAACTCTTTTAGCTAACGGCTCACGAGACTCGGTTCTCACCTCTCCTTCTACCGGAACCAGAGAAGGATATGCTAACCTATAGTCAATGACAACTTGAGCTCTCGGGTCTGCATATGCTAAAAGCTCATCTGGTATCCGCATTGCTCGAACCGTCCTATGCCCACAATTACTCGGAATCCTCTGCATAGATGTATCTTTCGGGCAATTGCCATACGGTCTTAGTATCATATCTGGATGTTTGTTCATGAACTCTGCAATGATCAACTTGATAAATCGAATAAATGGAACAAACTCCCTCTTATCCTTCTCTGTAACCAAGGATACTAAATCTCTCCAAATCAATTCTGCAAAATCATAGTGTCTGTTGAATGCAATACCATGAAAGAACATCAATGTATCAACTGAACATTTGTCCTGACCAACTTTCTTCCATGTCAAACAACGGTTGATCAACATGAATAACGTACTCCACAAAGTTGCAAGCTTTCGCTTCTTGAAATGACTCGGAGCAGTAAATGGCGAAGCAGCATCATATCCTAAACTTCGAACATCTTGAGCAAGATCTTCTACGTTCACAAATGGCTCAAACTCTTCCATTCCTTCTCGACTCTTTGCTCGTGGAAACTTGAGAACACTTCGTATTGTTTTCTTAGTAATCTTGACCGAGACTCTGTTGATTGTTCCTCGAATGTATGGTGTATCCTCATCTTCACGATAAGTCATACTATTCCATAGCTCTTGAATATAAATTTCCGGTACTTGAGTTGTAGTAGATAGAGCATATGAAATCGGGTGACCCTTGAGAATCTCTAAAATGACACCATGTTCTGCAGAGAGTGTCTTAAAATCAACGTAGTAGTTGTTGGGTTGATATGGCACGAAAGTGGCGCTTGGGCAAAGTTGTTCATTCGAAAGTGGAGCTTCCGCCATGTGTAATTCTGAGAAAAATATCAAGAGATCAGAAACAAGAATATACAGGTGCATTTTGTAATGTCATTCATACAGACCCTTAAAACACGCTCAACTCAATTTTGGGTATGCGCAGCTCAGCGAAAACACATACAAGTAGTTCTAAAATCTAGTAGGCGTGGTTCAAAAACCTTAATCAAAATGTTACAATCCCACATTGGCCAAGTATAGGATTGGTTGGTGGTTTATAAAGTCTAGGTGTCCCCTCCTCCTTTGAGCTAGCTTTTAAAGTGAGTTCTATACTTAGCTTATGAACCAATACGAGCCTAGTATGGGGTGGGTTCGTATCACAAAACTAGTTAAAGTTAATTCTAACACATTTACAAACAATCATTCACTTAAACCCATTCAATTTCAACTAAATTTCTGTTCAATTTGTTGGGCCCTAACTTGCATCTAAAAACCCAATTGGAATTAAACACATAATCATAAGTGAAAAACTAGATTATACCTTGAATCTTGTAGAAAAAAACGTCTTGATTTCGAACAAGCGTGGTTGGGTTTTTCTTTAGTGGCGTAGCGCAAGAAGAAGAAGAAATAAAACAGGCGTGGTTTGTATTTGGGTTTTCCTGTTTGCGGCTTATTTAAGGAGGATACACAAAATTTGATGGTTTTCATTTTAAAGATTTTACTATGAGGTCATTTTGCACACATTACTAATTGATTGGCACACTCCAATTTATGTATGCCAGATTTTACTGTTTTAATTTTCTGCATTAACTACTTGTACAATTGAGTGTGCAAATAAAAAGTTAGAGTGTGCAAATCATCTCCCTGAAATCTACAAATTATTATATATCATAAACAAAAAATTTTATAATGTTTCATGAAACAGTTGTTTTAAATTATGAATATTAAATGTTTAAGAAAATTTTCACATATTTTTTTTTAGTAAAAGGGAAATCCTCGGTAAAATGTATTAACTCAAAAAAAAAAACATTTAAGTACAACGGATGAGAGTGAAATTTCTCAACTCAGCCCGATACATAGGCAAAACCAAGTATCTAAAGTGCTACAAACCTACACACCACATAAGAAAAACATGTCAATCTTATGAAAAACCAAAAAAATTACATCTACTTCCTAACACGATTCTTAAGCCAGATATCAAATTGATCACAAAACGTATCCGGTTGCCCAGGTAAGTCATAGACCTGAGCCTCATATCTGTCAGAAAAATCAAAATCATCAGCTTCAAGCTGTTGACCTCCTCCAGACGATGACATATACCTAGACATATCATCATTAGGTTCAAATACTTCACCCTCATCAGAGTCACCCAACTTACCAAACTCAAAACCTCCAGGAGACAAACTACGTTTGCTAGACCAAATACCAGTCTTCCTGGGTAACTTCTTGGACGGAGCCCGTTGCCTGGATTTGCTAGAAGACGCTACATTTGCCTCCCTAGCATTAGACTCATTAGGAACATCGACATCATCCTCCTTTTCCAACTAATTCAAAATATTAAACGAATTATACAAAGGAGTAGTATTCATATCAGGATTGACATGCGGGGGGAGGACTTCCCAAGATCTTTTGCCTTCATAGGAGGACCCTTAGCATTATCAGTAGCATTATCATGTTTGTTAGTCATCACATTCATTTCAACATGTGGCTGAGAAGACGAGGCTCCCCCATTACTCGGCTTAGTAACCTGTCTATAATAATACGAAACATTTAGCTTGGTCAAGCACACTCCATCAACATGTTGTTTATTAAATTCTATAAAAACATAATCGATAACTTTGTAGTTTTTTAGTTTGCAATTTAAGAAAAATAAAATAGGATCGGATTATATCTTAAGATATTATAGTTAAGATTGGGATCCTTTAAGTTCTTAAACTTGCTAAGATCATACATGGGATCCGGATAGTTTTTGCTTTGTAGTATAATAAAATCGTAAGATCCTAGATCAGGATCGAGAACTTAACAACTATGCAAAATTTAGATTTTGACTCCACATGACTTATACATTCTTTTCTTTTTCCAACTTAAAGTCTTAAACCAAATGTCTTTCCCTTTAACACAATACACATTTTTAAATAATCATGTATTGATGTCAATTAAGCATTTAAGCATAAAGCTACCTATTTTTGTATTTTCTTTTATTTTTCTCTCTTCGAAAAAGACATTACCTTTTATAAAAAAATAAAAAAATATAAAAATAAAATAAAATTAAATAAAATTAGACTAAAAACAAACAAAAATATATATCTTTTTGAAAAGTTTATTCTGAAAATCTAAAATCTATGACCAAAATCTTTTTGTATTTTATAAATTTTTTTTTAGATAAAAAATCATTTTGAGTTTTATGAAAGTTTTATAAAAGGAAAAATCCTTTTGTATTTTATGAAAGGTTTATAAAGAAAAAAATCTTTTTGTATCTTATGAAAGGTCTATACAAATATCACGACGTATAACTGTCAATCATTTGTTTGTCTATTATGCAACATGATTAATGAGAAAAGATAATATATATATATATATATATATATATATATATATATATATATATATATATATATATATATATATATATATATATATATATATATATATATATATATATACACACTAGCTGACTTATAATTTTATTTTTTTAGTTGCCCAGGTAAGTCATAGACCTAAGCCTCATATCTGTCAGAAAAATCAAAATCATCAGCTTCAAGCTGTTGACCTCCTCCAGACGATGACATATACCTAGACATATCATCATTAGGTTCAAATACTTCACCCTCATCAGAGTCACCCAACTTACCAAACTCAAAACCTCCAAGAGACAAATTACGTTTGCTAGACCAAATACCAGTCTTCCTGGGTAACTTCTTGGACGGAGCCCGTTGCCTGGATTTGCTAGAATACGCTACATTTGCCTCCCTAGCATTAGACTCATTAGGAACATCGACATCATCCTCCTTTGCCAACTAATTCAAAATATTAAACAAATTATACAAAGGAGTAGTATTCATATCAGAATTGACATGCGGGGGGAGGACTTCCCAAGATCTTTAGCCTTCATAGGAGGACCCTTAGAATTATCAGTAGCATTATCATGTTTGTTATTCATCACATTCATTTCAACATGTGGCTGAGAAGACGAGGCTCCCCCATTACTCGGCTTAGTAACCTGTCTATAATAATACGAAACATTTAGCTTGGTCAAGCACACTCCATCAACATGTTGTTTATTAAATTCTGTTAATACAAATATCGCCTAAAACGTTATTTATATTTTACAATCTTTGCTAAGTTTTGTTAACAACAAAGTGTAAACTTTAGTTTTAAGTAAAACATGATTATAGTTTAAGTCTTGCATAACTAGACTTCATTTGCTACATTTACATTTACATTTACATTTGACATTTCATAGTAGACATAACACTTTCATATTTCTTAATAAAGAAAGTGTTACATCACATCATGTGCATTTATGGAAAGATTATGTGTTTGACTTTCCATAAGACCTCTTACACATTTTGGAAGGATTTCAAGTTAATTCAATGTGTGTTTGACTAGAAATAACTTGATGTGACCTTGCTAGATATGGAAAGATTTCTTGTAAGGTTTGACTGTCAGACCTGGCGGAACCCTGGGGATACAAGGGCGGAACCCTTGTTTTGGTTCCGCCAGAGGTCTGGTTGGTTTGGGTATAAATACCAAGTTACTTGCAAGAAAATCTCTATCACTTCTCATTACATGTTTACACATACATCATTCATCTAACCCATTAACATTTTCATGTTGTGTGAAGCTCTCTTGTAGCAAAGAAGTTCACAAGTTCATATCAAAGTTACAAGTATTCAACACAACGTTGCAAGACTTGTTAGCTTAGCATTGTATAGGCTTCGTAGTTTATACTTCATTTGATTATGTATATTCAAGTTGTGATCGGTTAGTATTTTAGGCCTTAAAATACATAGTGTGACGGGAGTGGTTGTACCCTTGTAAAAGAACTCGACATCTAGCTTTGTGTCAAAAATCTTGTGTAAGCGACGTGTAAGGTTTTCTCCGCCGGTGAAAGGAGCTTGTTGACTAGTGAAAGAAACTCTCGAGTTGGATACTCGGGGCGTGGAGTAGGGCAAGGAAAAAGAGTCCTTTTAGCCGAACCACGATAAACACTCGTGTTGTGGTTTGATCGTTTCTTTCTTTATCTTTGCATATTACATATTGTCTTTAGTTTAGATCTTTGATTACAAGTAAAGTTTCAAAAGATAATTAAACGAAAAACCGGTAAACTATTCAACCCCCCTTCTAGTTTTCCACCATTGGCATCAAGAGCTACGTTACTCAAGCTTTTAAAATATATTGTGTTTTAAAACTTGAAACGATCCATGGATTTTGAAAATTACAAAGAAGGGCAATCTATGCAAAGACCACCACTTTTTGAAGCAAATGATTTTATATATTGGAAAAACCGATTTGAAACTTACGTAAAATGTAAAGATATAGATCTATGGTATATAATCATTGATGGTGATAATATACCCACTTTTAAAGATAATTCAAATAGTAAAGATGAGGATAGGTCAATTACTAAATATAATGAAGATCAAAAGAAATTGATTGCTAAAATTAATGAAGCGAAAATGATGCTTTACAATGCTTTACCTAAGAAAGAATATGAAAGAGTATTTATGTGTAAAACCGCTAAAGAAATTTGGCAATCTTTAATAGTAACTCATCAAGGAAACTCACAAGTTAAGGATAACAAA